>OX359275.1:27910738-28088238 GCA_947179155.2 Hedera helix | reverse complement strand
TCACGAGGATCTCATTCCTAGGCTCACAATCCCCAAAATCACCACACGACTATACAAGAGAAATCTTAACAACACTAGAGTTATTACTATACCACAAGGACCGAAAATTGCAAATAAAAACTATGAACTACACATTAACGCAATGAAGTACATATCACCGTACGGATGTCATCGGAACATTAGGATGAGATTTTTTTCCGACGGAACCCTCACTAATAATCCCTAATCCACGGATCCTCAATAATACAACAAAATACTACATTTAAACGACCCAAAAAATAAGAGATTATGATAATGAAACAAGCTAAAACTTCAAGAATAAACCTTTTTTTACCTTGCAATACGTCAAGAAAACGCCTTATATTCCACTATTAAGTAAATAACATGAGATTGACTAAGTATTTGAGCAACAAAAAATCAAATCTCCTATTTTCTTGGCCAACCCGTGGCCTTCTCTCTCTAAAACCTCGCTTTCTCTCTCTAGATTTCCTCTTTTCTTCCTCTTTCTTCTCTCTCTGCCGATCAAAATGGCGTTGTATAGCTGACTGGGCATTCGTGGTCTTTGGTGATCCAATTAGGGTTTTTTGGATCAGCTGTTTGCCTTGTCTCAAGTAACTGATGCTCGTTGTTCATTGTGGCGGCTTTGACCGTAAGTTGTTGTGGTGGCTTCGTGTTGGGGTCCACCTTCCTTTTCGCATATGGGGTAAAATGACGATTTTGCCCTCCTGTCAGGGTTAGTGCAAAAATTTAAAATTTGGGTGTCTACACTCTGCATTTTATTCTTAAATCATGCATTTCATATTTTTCATTTTATGAATACTTCATACTTCTTATGCATCACATATACTAATCAACTAGTCTCTAGCAATTCATGCTTCATATTTCATATGTAATCACAACTCATGCTTTTCACATATCACAAATATCATTAATAAATCTGCATATCAATCATATAAAATCACGTTGTAGCATATTAATACACATATGAGCAAGTTCTGGAAAACTTACCTAGTTTGCTTCTACCATTTACATTTATTTGCGTCTTTTGTTCAACTTACAATTTATATATAAAATCGTCATAATCATTAGTTACAATGACTATTAATTAGTTTTTATATAAGACTCTAACCTCAATTATTAACTCTTAAGATGTCCGACAAACGAACCTTAAGTTCCGGACAAAAACCCTAGTCCAAATTATAGTTCGGACATGTCGGGTACGCTTAACCAACTTACAGCTTCACTACACGTTCTTCGTACGACCTACTTTTAATAAGTTGTCTAAATTAGTCACAAATGGACTATTTACATTAATATAATTCAATTAAACTTTCTTCTTTTACATAACTTGATGATTTTGACATTTAATAATATACCAAATACCTCAAAATATTATCTACCTTTGATAATATACAAGTATACAACTACATTCAAATATTATTAACTATTTAATAATATTTTAATCACTTAATAATATTATTATCCATTTAATAATATTTTAATCTATTACTAATATTATTAACCATTTAATAATATTTTTAATCATTTATTAATATTATTAATTATTTAATAATATTTTAATCACGTATTAATATTATTAATCATTTAATAATATTTTAATCACTTATTAATATTGTAATATCCCGGATATTTAAATGAATTAGAAATAAAATATTTAATATTTAATAAAGGTTGGAGTTTGATAACCTAGTAGTGATAGATAAATAGAGGTCCAAATTAAGTTTAACGGACTAACTTAGATATGGTGATATCCAAATTTTTGATAAGTTAGCAAGTAAAGTGATAATTCAATAAACTTGACTAACAGCAAGTCTAATTAAATTAAGAGAATTAATTAGTGGAGTTATGTAATTATGCGACGTGGTTGCATGTAAATTAAATATGTATTTATATGAATATATATATATATGTGTACATATTTAGTAACATAATTTAATGGTTAATTAAATTGTGATTAAATAGATAGATTAATATTAAATTAATCCGAATTGAATTAAAAGGTTTATTGTGGAATTAATTTATTCATTAATCAACAATTATGCAAATTGTTGATAAATTATTTGTGAGGAATAATTATGTAATTTATATAATTATAAATTATATAAAGTAGTTGAATTAATTAAGGGAGATTTATAATTGTATATATGTACAACCTTTAATTTCATATATATGTACATATATATAAAGGGATTAAATTAATTAAGTAATTTTAAATAGTAATTGAATATATTCTATAATTAAATAAATCATTGTAAATGATTTATGAGAGTGAGAAATTTAATTATACAATTATTTGTGTAATATTCATTAAATAATTAAATAAATTATTTAAATAAGAAATTGAGAAAATATATTAGTATTTCAATGTATTTTCGGGCAAATGGAATTATTTCCATAATTGATGAGAAATGAATTATTTAATGTAAATATATTAAATAATTAACTTATGGCCTAAATAATATATATTAAATTATATATTGTATTTGTTTTAATTTCATAATTTATTGTGAAATTGTTTTCGAGGTAAGGTAATGTGTATAAATAATATATATAGATTATATATATTATTATTAGCGAATACACTCTAAAGTTTTAATATCAAAATAATTGATAAGTTATCATTAATTAAATATTCAATTAAATTGAATAAAATGAGTGAATTAAATATAATAAATTAATTAATATGATTATTAATTAATATAAATAATGTGAAATATTAATAATAACACTTATTAGTCCATTTAGTAATTTAATACTTATGGGTTAAAATATTTAATTATTTATTCAATTTAATTATTTATTTAATCATGGATTGAATAAATAATGTGTAAATTATTAAATTAACCCAACATGGGTCAATTAGTAGCCCAAGTGGAGAATAATAAAATTTGACAATTTAGTAGCCCAAACAATTTAATAGAAGCCCAATTGGTATTTTAAATTAAAGCCCAATGATTGGCCCACTTGAAAAAAATACTTAATAAAACTATTAATTCTTAAAAAGTGAAAAGTGACATTCATTTTGGGACAATCACATGCTTGTTGCCGGCAAAGGGAGTAAAAAGTAGTTAATTGATTTTTAGTTTATTTTATCTTTCTTTTAATTAAATAAAGGATTGCTTGTTTATTTATTTCAAGTACATGATACCATCCCTCTTCCACCAACTAAGTCATGGGCTAGCTTTCTTGAGCAAGTATCCAAGTAGGAGCATCATGAATAATAGATACAATTTTTGTATCTAAGAATTTTACTAGTATACTTGTTTTATTAAGGCAATTATACTTCATTTATTTCCTAAGTTCCAAAAGAGAGAGTTTGAGAGAAATAGTTTGGGAGAGTAAGAATTTTGAGAGAGAGCATGGAGAAGGTAGAGAAGGAATTCTTGGTTCATGTCATCCTCCTTCACAACCCATTTTGGAAGAAAAATGAGGATAGCCATTAGAATGAGGTAATGATTATTTTAAATGTAGTTTATTTTTTTTTAATTAAATAAACCAACATGTGAGTATAAACATGTTAATGTAGTTAATAATATGTGATAGTAATATTTATGTCATGCTTGAGTTTAATATACTTGGTTTGTGTTTTGGTATAATTTATATGCTAAAAACATGTGATTTGTGGTGTTAAATCAAGTCTCAAAGTAATGACAAGAAATTAATTTTTATAAAATTTAGATTTAATGTCATAATATTATAGAACATTAAATCATGAGAAAAACAAAGTTTGAATCACTCAAAATGGAGTTATACATAAAAAGTTATGATTTGTGGTAGTTTATGTGATGTAAAAATTTTTATAAAATTTTTTTTATATTAAATCATGAAAAAAATTAAATTTTCATGTTATAAATTGTTGTTAAGTTATTGGTAATTTTTTTGGATTTTTATTGAGGAGTTAAAGTTTATTTGAAGGTATAAATTTTATTAAGTTGTGTATTAAAAAGCACTGTTCACCTTCTGCGAGTGGAAAAAAAAAAAAAAGGGCTGGCCGCGCAATGCGCGCCAGCCAATTTTCTGAAAAAACGCGGAGCCAAACGACGCCGTTTGGCGTAAGAAAATTTTACTCCGCGCGCAATGCGCGGAGGCCAATTCCTGTTCTCACAAAACGGCACCGTTTTGGTCCGTTTATTTGGTACGCGCGCCATGCGCGGTAATAAAATTTCCGACGAAATTACCAGATTGCCCCTCCGGTCTTTTTCTGCGTAATTACGAAATTGCCCTCGTATCAGTTTTTCGACTTAATTACAGAATTGCCATTCTGGATAATTTTAATTAATTTAAATGTTTAAAAAAATAATTTAAAATTATAACAAAAAATAATAATAATACAAAAATGATATTTAGGTATATAATATTATATTTTTCAAATATAATAAGTATTTAGGATTAATATTTAAATGTTGTAAATATTAATCTAGTTATTTTAATATTATATTTTTCCAAATATAATAAGTATTTAGGATTAATATTTAAATGTTTTAAATATTAATCTAATTAATTTAATATTATATTTTCAAATATAATAAGTATTTAGGATTAATATTTAAATGTTGTAAATATTAATCTAGTTAGTTTAATATTATATTTTACAAATATAATAAATATTTAGGATTAATATTTAAATGTTGTAAATATTAATCTAGTTAGTTTAATATTATATTTTTTTTAAATATAATAAGTATTTAGGATTAATATTTAAATGTTGTAAATATTAATCTAGTTATTTTAATATTATATTTTTCCAAATATAATAAGTATTTAGGATTAATATTTAAATGTTTTAAATATTAATCTAGTTAATTTAATATTATATTTTCAAATATAATAAGTATTTAGGATTAATATTTAAATGTTGTAAATATTAATCTAGTTAGTTTAATATTATATTTTACAAATATAATAAATATTTAGGATTAATATTTAAATGTTGTAAATATTAATCTAGTTAGTTTAATATTATATTTTTTTTAAATATAATAAGTATTTAGGATTAATATTTAAATGTTGTAAATATTAATCTAGTTAGTTTAATATTATATTTTACAAATATAGTAAATATTTAGGATTAATATTTAAATGTTGTAAATATTAATCTAGTTAGTTTAATATTATATTTTTTCAAATATAATAAGTATTTAGGATTTATATTTAAATGTTGTAAATATTAATCTAGTTAGTTTAATATTATATTTTTCAAATATAATAAACATTTAGGATTAATATTTAAATGTTTTAAATATTAATCTAGTTAGTTTAATATTATATTTTTCAAATATAATAAACATTTAGGATTAATATTTAAATGTTTTAAATATTAATCTAGTTGGTTTAATATTATATCTTCTGAATTTATGATTAAATTAATTATTATTTAATTAATATTAAATAATAAACAAGGATGATAAATTAATTAATTATTATTTAATTACTATTAAATAATAATTAAAGACAACTAAGATTGATTATTTAATTATTTATTATTTGATTAACTTTAAATAATAAATAAATCTAGTAAGTTATTATTTACTATTAAATAATAACGAAAAGTAGTTAATTACTTACTATTTAATTAATATTAAATAGTAATTAAATGAAATAAAGAAAATGTCTTTTAACTCTTTTGTGTAAACAATTATAATAAATTGTTTAATAGTTTAATAAGTGTTTAACACTTGAGAAAATTATTTTCTAACTTATTAAATTATTAACCTAATTTGATTGAGGGTCTATAAGGTTAATAATATCGTTTTGACTGATGTAAATTATGTGTTAGTACTTATGTGTGGTAGATAAGTTTCTTAGTGAGCGTATAGTTGTACAAATACGCTGTACTAATTATTAGACCAACTTTATTTAATGTTAGGTCTTTCAAAGCCAGTTAGTTAAAGCTAAACATTTATTGTAGCTGAGCAGACAGGCAAGTTTCCTAAACCCTACTCAATTTATATTCGAGCAGGATATATTATTTTATTGTTCAAGTTCCTAACTCAAACTCAAGTTATTATGTTTCAAGCATGCTATGGTTTAATTCTGTATAATTATTCCACCTCTTTAAATTGTTGATTCGCACATAGTGCATGTTGCATGTGTTCATCAGGTATGAAAGGCTGATCACCTTCATTACCATAAGGTTCAGTTAAATTTGTTCATGGTCATTATTGACACTCAACATTAATTAATTCAGTCATTCAATTATTGAAATTATGACTCGTACTCTTTCACAATTATTATATTGTTGAAAATTCAAAAGCTTATTCTTTCTTTCAATCATGATATATCGTTATCTTACTTAAACTTGCTGAGCAAAGTCGTTGCTCACTCTTGCTATATCATGATAACAAATTTCAGAATAATACGAATGTCCGAGAAGAGACGGAGACAGAAGCAAAAGACAAGATTATAGTGTTATGCATGATAACTAAATTGTTATATGATGTAAGTAATTTTGTAAACCTTTTTATGAATCTAAAGGTATATATGTAAGTTAAGGTTAGAAACCTTGGGAAATATTGTAGAATAAACAATTTATGTTTATATATTCCGCATTAGTTATAGAACATGTATGAAGATGATGTATAGTGATGAACCAGGTCCAGGGTTAAAGGAACCCGGATTTGGGGTCGTCACAGGTTGGTATCAGAGCTGATAGGTTATAGTTCTTAGGTAGTAGTACCTTAGGCTATAATCATGGAAAGATAATAAAGACAGTGAAATGATAAACTCAGATAGAGTTTAGAAATGAACATACACAGTTCATAAAGGAGAAAATAAATCTATATAGATACATAGATATATGAAAAGATTCAAAGAAGGATCTTCAAAGAGTGTAATCCAAATAAATGGAATAAGAATCAGGGAACACTTGATTCAAGAATTTAAAAAAAGAAGGATCGTACAGTAAAATGATCAGAGATGAATGATAAGATGATAGAATTAAACGATCCTAGAATAAAGGAGAAATAGTACAGTGAAATCAATTTTGATATAAGATCCCGATGATCATAGTAAAATCATGGAATGACAAATGGTCTATTAAATGATTAAAGAAGTGGTTTTGATAGCATGGTGCTATAACAATGAAGATACTGAAATAGTAACAAGTGGATTCTTGAAGTGTTGAGTGTGATAAGGTATGAATTGACAAAATTCATATCAAGTTAAGAGAAGTTAGAGGTTTGTAGGTTTTTAATTGAGGACTCATATTAGTGGCTGAGTTGTACAATTCCTTGTATGGGCGGGAAATTAGTGCTTGGTTTTAGAACCGCTTAGCTTTCTATATTGATACAGTGGTTGAGTTGAACAGTCCTTTGTATGGGCAGGGGATTTGTTCTTGGTTTAACGACCGCTTAACTTCCTATATTGATTAGTGGCTGAGTTGACCAATTTCTTGTATGGGCAGGAGATTGTGTTTGGTTTGACGACCACTTGGCTTCCTATAATGATAATCAACTGAAACATAGTGTCGCGCTATTCACTATATGTATGTTGAGAAGGTGATTCTTTTCTCATGTGTATAACGGATAGGTAGAGGATGTTAAGATAAGTTCGTGTTCTGAGAACTGACACGCATAATAAGTTCGTGACTCATAGTCATGTGGTGGAGCCCCTCAGCGAATGGGCGACTTTGGCCTGACTAGGACAAGTTCCTCAAACCATATGATTGTGGTAAGTTGCTGAACCCAAATATGTGGTAAGTTTGATGAACAGTAGGTATGGATAGAGTTAAGTAGCAAGATTAAAGCTATACTAGATATAGTTATTAAGCTGGAAAAGAATGTGGAGAAAAAATTTGAGGTGTTTTGAGGTTTTAGGATATTCCAAATCTTCTAGCTATGCTAGACTTTGAAATTCTTAAAATCGTGCCAAATTCGCACTTTTGTGCTTTTGAAAAGACAAATTTATTTTTTGAAATCATTAATGCATTTAGTGCAGAGATGATAAACGACGGAGTCATCAATTGCAGAGTAACCTAGTGTTGGATGTTTAAAGCCACCTATGGTATGATGTAGTATGACAAAGTCATAAAATGATGTTTAGTATTTTGAAACGTTTAAAGAAGAGTCTATGCTAATTGTTTCGGCAAGACAAATTGATTTGAAAATATCAAAATGTATTTATAAAATCATCACACGCCATTAAAGCCATGGTGCAGAGATGAAAAAGACGGAATCCTCAACGCACTGTTGCAACGGTGCGGTATCATGAAGTCCTATAAATGAATTTTAGTACTTTAACTAATCTGAAATGATTTTTTTTTGAATCGTAATATACGAACAGTTCAATGATGTGAGTCTATGTCATTTATTTTGACTGGACACTTTTGGTCAGAAATGACTCAAGTTTTATTTTCCAATCCAAGTTATGCTGGAGCGGAATTTTGTAGTAAGTCTGAGGTGAACAACCCCGTAATGGGGGATATGTCAGAGCCATGAATAAAGAACCCGCGAGGGGGCGCCTAACAGTGGTGGCATGCTGATATGGGTTGGTAAATCCAAAGAGTTCGACCCCGTGAGAAGTCGTTGTGCACAACGCAGAAGTACGATAGGCTGATCACCTAGCGTACACCTATGGAATGTTTTCAGTCTTTGTGATTGATAAACACTCTGTTTATAAGTATTTACAGGGATAAATACTATTTATTCGGAATTCAGTTAATTCCATGTTCACAGTCTTGATGACCCCTCAGCATATTATGAAAGTTTTAATGAATATTTTGATTTTCAAATTATCCTTCTGTAAGATATTGATTTTCAATTTATTCTTCTGCAAGATATTCCATTGTTCTGGAATTATGAGTTTAGAAGTATGAACTTCCTAGAAAAGGGTGGTCATAGAATTTGATGAGTAAAAAGTTATACTCAGAGATGAAAATTGGTAGAAATGTGTATGAGATAATTTCGGGGACGAAATTTTTAGAAGAAGGGGTGAATGTAATATCCCGGATATTTAAATGAATTAGAAATAAAATATTTAATATTTAATAAAGGTTGGAGTTTGATAACCTAGTAGTGATAGATAAATAGAGGTCCAAATTAAGTTTAACGGACTAACTTAGATATGGTGATATCCAAATTTTTGATAAGTTAGCAAGTAAAGTGATAATTCAATAAACTTGACTAACAGCAAGTCTAATTAAATTAAGAGAATTAATTAGTGGAGTTATGTAATTATGCGACGTGGTTGCATGTAAATTAAATATGTATTTATATGAATATATATATATATGTGTACATATTTAGTAACATAATTTAATGGTTAATTAAATTGTGATTAAATAGATAGATTAATATTAAATTAATCCGAATTGAATTAAAAGGTTTATTGTGGAATTAATTTATTCATTAATCAACAATTATGCAAATTGTTGATAAATTATTTGTGAGGAATAATTATGTAATTTATATAATTATAAATTATATAAAGTAGTTGAATTAATTAAGGGAGATTTATAATTGTATATATGTACAACCTTTAATTTCATATATATGTACATATATATAAAGGGATTAAATTAATTAAGTAATTTTTAATAGTAATTGAATATATTCTATAATTAAATAAATCATTGTAAATGATTTATGAGAGTGAGAAATTTAATTATACAATTATTTGTGTAATATTCATTAAATAATTAAATAAATTATTTAAATAAGAAATTGAGAAAATATATTAGTATTTCAATGTATTTTCGGGCAAATGGAATTATTTCCATAATTGATGAGAAATGAATTATTTAATGTAAATATATTAAATAATTAACTTATGGCCTAAATAATATATATTAAATTATATATTGTATTTGTTTTAATTTCATAATTTATTGTGAAATTGTTTTCGAGGTAAGGTAATGTGTATAAATAATATATATAGATTATATATATTATTATTAGCGAATACACTCTAAAGTTTTAATATCAAAATAATTGATAAGTTATCATTAATTAAATATTCAATTAAATTGAATAAAATGAGTGAATTAAATATAATAAATTAATTAATATGATTATTAATTAATATAAATAATGTGAAATATTAATAATAACACTTATTAGTCCATTTAGTAATTTAATACTTATGGGTTAAAATATTTAATTATTTATTCAATTTAATTATTTATTTAATCATGGATTGAATAAATAATGTGTAAATTATTAAATTAACCCAACATGGGTCAATTAGTAGCCCAAGTGGAGAATAATAAAATTTGACAATTTAGTAGCCCAAACAATTTAATAGAAGCCCAATTGGTATTTTAAATTAAAGCCCAATGATTGGCCCACTTGAAAAAAATACTTAATAAAACTATTAATTCTTAAAAAGTGAAAAGTGACATTCATTTTGGGACAATCACATGCTTGTTGCCGGCAAAGGGAGTAAAAAGTAGTTAATTGATTTTTAGTTTATTTTATCTTTCTTTTAATTAAATAAAGGATTGCTTGTTTATTTATTTCAAGTACATGATACCATCCCTCTTCCACCAACTAAGTCATGGGCTAGCTTTCTTGAGCAAGTATCCAAGTAGGAGCATCATGAATAATAGATACAATTTTTGTATCTAAGAATTTTACTAGTATACTTGTTTTATTAAGGCAATTATACTTCATTTATTTCCTAAGTTCCAAAAGAGAGAGTTTGAGAGAAATAGTTTGGGAGAGTAAGAATTTTGAGAGAGAGCATGGAGAAGGTAGAGAAGGAATTCTTGGTTCATGCCATCCTCCTTCACAACCCATTTTGGAAGAAAAATGAGGATAGCCATTAGAATGAGGTAATGATTATTTTAAATGTAGTTTATTTTTTTTTAATTAAATAAACCAACATGTGAGTATAAACATGTTAATGTAGTTAATAATATGTGATAGTAATATTTATGTCATGCTTGAGTTTAATATACTTGGTTTGTGTTTTGGTATAATTTATATGCTAAAAACATGTGATTTGTGGTGTTAAATCAAGTCTCAAAGTAATGACAAGAAATTAATTTTTATAAAATTTAGATTTAATGTCATAATATTATAGAACATTAAATCATGAGAAAAACAAAGTTTGAATCACTCAAAATGGAGTTATACATAAAAAGTTATGATTTGTGGTAGTTTATGTGATGTAAAAATTTTTATAAAATTTTTTTTATATTAAATCATGAAAAAATTAAATTTTCATGTTATAAATTGTTGTTAAGTTATTGGTAATTTTTTTGGATTTTTATTGAGGAGTTAAAGTTTATTTGAAGGTATAAATTTTATTAAGTTGTGTATTAAAAAGCACTGTTCACCTTCTGCGAGTGGAAAAAAAAAAAAAAGGGCTGGCCGCGCAATGCGCGCCAGCCAATTTTCTGAAAAAACGCGGAGCCAAACGACGCCGTTTGGCGTAAGAAAATTTTACTCCGCGCGCAATGCGCGGAGGCCAATTCCTGTTCTCACAAAACGGCACCGTTTTGGTCCGTTTATTTGGTACGCGCGCCATGCGCGGTAATAAAATTTCCGACGAAATTACCAGATTGCCCCTCCGGTCTTTTTCTGCGTAATTACGAAATTGCCCTCGTATCAGTTTTTCGACTTAATTACAGAATTGCCATTCTGGATAATTTTAATTAATTTAAATGTTTAAAAAAATAATTTAAAATTATAACAAAAAATAATAATAATACAAAAATGATATTTAGGTATATAATATTATATTTTTCAAATATAATAAGTATTTAGGATTAATATTTAAATGTTGTAAATATTAATCTAGTTATTTTAATATTATATTTTTCCAAATATAATAAGTATTTAGGATTAATATTTAAATGTTTTAAATATTAATCTAGTTAATTTAATATTATATTTTCAAATATAATAAGTATTTAGGATTAATATTTAAATGTTGTAAATATTAATCTAGTTAGTTTAATATTATATTTTACAAATATAATAAATATTTAGGATTAATATTTAAATGTTGTAAATATTAATCTAGTTAGTTTAATATTATATTTTTTTTAAATATAATAAGTATTTAGGATTAATATTTAAATGTTGTAAATATTAATCTAGTTAGTTTAATATTATATTTTACAAATATAGTAAATATTTAGGATTAATATTTAAATGTTGTAAATATTAATCTAGTTAGTTTAATATTATATTTTTTCAAATATAATAAGTATTTAGGATTTATATTTAAATGTTGTAAATATTAATCTAGTTAGTTTAATATTATATTTTTCAAATATAATAAACATTTAGGATTAATATTTAAATGTTTTAAATATTAATCTAGTTAGTTTAATATTATATTTTTCAAATATAATAAACATTTAGGATTAATATTTAAATGTTTTAAATATTAATCTAGTTGGTTTAATATTATATCTTCTGAATTTATGATTAAATTAATTATTATTTAATTAATATTAAATAATAAACAAGGATGATAAATTAATTAATTATTATTTAATTACTATTAAATAATAATTAAAGACAACTAAGATTGATTATTTAATTATTTATTATTTGATTAACTTTAAATAATAAATAAATCTAGTAAGTTATTATTTACTATTAAATAATAACGAAAAGTAGTTAATTACTTACTATTTAATTAATATTAAATAGTAATTAAATGAAATAAAGAAAATGTCTTTTAACTCTTTTGTGTAAACAATTATAATAAATTGTTTAATAGTTTAATAAGTGTTTAACACTTGAGAAAATTATTTTCTAACTTATTAAATTATTAACCTAATTTGATTGAGGGTCTATAAGGTTAATAATATCGTTTTGACTGATGTAAATTATGTGTTAGTACTTATGTGTGGTAGATAAGTTTCTTAGTGAGCGTATAGTTGTACAAATACGCTGTACTAATTATTAGACCAACTTTATTTAATGTTAGGTCTTTCAAAGCCAGTTAGTTAAAGCTAAACATTTATTGTAGCTGAGCAGACAGGCAAGTTTCCTAAACCCTACTCAATTTATATTCGAGCAGGATATATTATTTTATTGTTCAAGTTCCTAACTCAAACTCAAGTTATTATGTTTCAAGCATGCTATGGTTTAATTCTGTATAATTATTCCACCTCTTTAAATTGTTGATTCGCACATAGTGCATGTTGCATGTGTTCATCAGGTATGAAAGGCTGATCACCTTCATTACCATAAGGTTCAGTTAAATTTGTTCATGGTCATTATTGACACTCAACATTAATTAATTCAGTCATTCAATTATTGAAATTATGACTCGTACTCTTTCACAATTATTATATTGTTGAAAATTCAAAAGCTTATTCTTTCTTTCAATCATGATATATCGTTATCTTACTTAAACTTGCTGAGCAAAGTCGTTGCTCACTCTTGCTATATCATGATAACAAATTTCAGAATAATACGAATGTCCGAGAAGAGACGGAGACAGAAGCAAAAGACAAGATTATAGTGTTATGCATGATAACTAAATTGTTATATGATGTAAGTAATTTTGTAAACCTTTTTATGAATCTAAAGGTATATATGTAAGTTAAGGTTAGAAACCTTGGGAAATATTGTAGAATAAACAATTTATGTTTATATATTCCGCATTAGTTATAGAACATGTATGAAGATGATGTATAGTGATGAACCAGGTCCAGGGTTAAAGGAACCCGGATTTGGGGTCGTCACAAATATTATTAACCATTTAATAATATTTTAATCATTTATTAATATATCATTAATTATTTAATAACATTTTTATCATATACTAATGTTATTATTCATTTAATAATTTTTTAATCTCATACTAATATTATTCATCATTTAATAATATTTTAATATTTTTCAAATATTACCAATAGTTAACTTTTTAATTGTGTTAACTTTAGTCTTTATTTTATACATTTATATACCATTAAGTCACTAATAAACTTTATATATATAAGTTTAGTATACAAACACATTCACTTTACATGTATTTCAACTTAAATTTTCACTAAAAACTTAACCCGGACCGACCCGACCCGGACGGCTAAAACAGATTTCTGGCAAAATGTTTGACCGCTGCGGCGGTGGTACAAAATTTCTGAAACCCTAACTTGAGGACTGTCTGACGCTCCGATAACCATAACTTCTTCATTTTATAATATTTTGAGGTGATTCTTGAGTCCATTTTCATCAGCATTTCCCCCTCTACAATTTCTCTTTATATCACAAATCCAAATTCCAAACAGAATTGGACTAAAAATGGCTCACAAGGACAAAGTGAAAACTAAAATCACAAATTCTTGGTTTTAATTGTTCAAATTTGAATAAAATAAACTTTACACATCCAAAATGACACCAACTTAGTGTTGTTGTCTTCCTATTTTTTATTTTACAATATTTCATGGTTCAATCATATTTTTGAAAATGTTTTGACAAGAAATTTAAGATCGAATCATCTAGGATTTTACCGGTAAATCGCAATATGAACTTTTCTTCTAATTCTTTGCCTACGACACATACAAATACATGTATTAACTATATCAAACCATGCATATACCTATATATCATAGTTTTAGACTTTTAGATCATCAAAATAACTTTTGATCGATTAAAAAAACATTTTAACCGTTCAAATCATATCTAAACTATAAAAATGAACTAAAGAAAGTTTAAAACACTTTTTAACCTCTTGGACATGGATGCTCTTTTTCTCTTGGTTATGATCTTTTCTAGAGACTCCATCTTGGCTATCCTCCAGCACTTTTTCTTGGTGGATCATCAATCTCACAAAGTTTATTTGTTTTTCTCTCAAAGAGCTCTCTCTTTTCTCTCTAGAAAATGATAGGAAATGAACTAACCAACATAACTCATATGTGGAGCATATTATTTATAGGACTTCACTAATCCATCATCAACTCTCCTAATTCACCATCAAAGTCAATTTAGTGCTTAATTAGAATTACTATTGGAGTGAATGACCACTTGAATGACTGAGTGATTGACTAGGGTTGATGAACCACTTTGATATTGTGTACAAGTGAAGCAACCAAGCAAAATCAAGCCACCCGCTTGTGGGGACCACTAAATCTCAACAAAATGAGATTAAATCTCCTATTTTTGCTTTAATTTTATAAATTAAATATACATATATACATCTATATATATATATATATATATATACTTATATATATAAATGTTGACCACTTTTGACTACCATTTGAGCTCCACATTAGACTCTAGGATTTAAATATATTGGGCTCATCCATTTAATTTGGTTGGGCTCAATTTAATTATTACATTGGACTAACATTAAATACCCTATATTACATTTAATTAAAACAAACATTGGACTTGATTAATTATTACATGGATCAATGTTCATTTAATTACATGGACTACTAGGTTAATTTATTTGACATAGTTTAATACCTCAATTTGGACTTATAATACAATCCAATTAGACTTGCTATTTATAAGTCCATTGGACTACTTAATTGAGTTAGTCGATTAAATCACTAACACTTAATATATCTTGGGTTTATTTTATTAAAACCCTAATGTTCATACATACTAGTACTTCAATTTGATTTAATAAACTATTATTTTTCAAACAGTTTGTACCACCGCTGTGGCGGTGATTACTATCGCTGCGACGGTAGTTCTATTTTTCACATTCCAGAGAGTTTCACCGCTGTGGCGGTAGTGCTGATTTTCATACACATTAATACAAGCACTTCGACTTGATTAAATTCAATTAATTAACTATCTTTTATCATTAACTTGAGTTTATATTATAATTATCCATACTCATACAGTTATTCCTACATTGGGTTACTCAATTAACTCACTCATAGTTAATTCTCATCACTACCTTCATTCATCTATTAATTAACCAATGTTTGGTTAATTCTCTCTCTTGTCTACCAACTAGGGTTATTCAATTAACCCTACATTAGTTAATTCTCTAACTCATCAATTCTTGAAATTTTCCAACACCTTGACCATCATTTGACTTTTAAATGTTTGGGCTACATAGTTTACTTTGCATTGGGCTCTCTTATTTAATTACACACCTTCATGCAAGTATTTCCATATTAGGCTAACATCTATAATTCTTTTGGGGTAGTCCACTAGTAGTAATTAAATTACTTGGACTCTTCATGAGGCTAGATCCATAAATTTATTTGGACCTCTATATAAATTACCAACAAGACTTTCAACCATTCAAATCTTGGGTTTGTTGTAATTCATTAATGGACTCTATACAACAACTTAAGAATTAAATTAATTACTTCACATTATTACCATCCAAGACAATCATCCTAAATTTTTCACAACTTTAACTCATACTAATATAATTAACCTAATTAATTATATTTCACGACTTCATATTTAAACTAATTAATTTATTAGCTTAATTAAGTATTAACTTACACATCCTCTTATTTGGCTAACAAGCACGCTTTAGGTATATATATTCACCTTCACTTCTCAATTGAATTTATTTCCTTAATAAATTCTCTACATGCATCATTAAAATATTCTCACATTTAATTTCTAACAAATAAATTATGTTAAAAAAAAATATTTACCCATTTTCTACACACTTCTCCAATTCTAAGTTTTAAACCTTAACCTTTAATTAAATCAATTAAGATATTATTTAAAATATTGAAAATATCTGGGATATTACAATTATTGTTATTGTCGTTGTTGTTTTTGTTGTTGTTATTACTATTATTATACTTATTATTGTTATTATTATTATTATTATTACTATTATTATTTTTATTTTTATTACTATTATTATTATTATTATTATTATTATTATTATTATTATTATTATTATTATTATTATTACTATATTATTACTATTATTATTTTTATTACTATTATTATCATTATTATTATTATTATTATTATTACTATTACTATTATTATAATAATAATTATTACTATTATTATAATTATTATTGTTGTTATTATTATTATTATTATTATTATTATTATTATTATTATTATTATTATTTTAATTATTATTATTATTATTATTATTATTATTATTATTATAGTGTAGTGGTGAATTTGAATTTGATTTGGGAGAGAAATGTGAGTGGATAGATTTATAAAAAAAAGATGTTGAATTGGGTGGGAAAATGAGTGATAGATTAGTGACTGTTGAATGTTGAAGCCTTAAATGATTTTAGACTATTGTATGTTGAAGTTTAAATTGATTTGAGGCCGTTAGATGTTAAAATCTTGAGATTTGAGCTATTCTATTTTATTATATATATAAACCTTAATTCCTTGTGGGACCCGCCAGAAATAAAAGACTTCATAAACAAATTGAAGTCTCATGATGCAGCATTGGGACGCCACCCACACACCTCCTCGATAAAACAAAATTTTAACCTTATTTCTTTAATTCCTACAAAACAAAATAAAATTAATAAAAATAAGAATAAAATACATTAAAATAACATAAAATAATTAAAGACTCATAAATTATAAAAATAATATAAAATAACATAAAATACTTAAAAACTAACAAATTTTTAAATATAAAAATATCTAATAAATAGGTATAAAATTCACTTATTAAATACCCTCTAAACTTAAATCATTACTTGCCTTCAAATAAAACAAACATAAATTATAAAATAAAACCCCTAACAACAAACCAACATAACATGAACAATGAACAATGAATTAACTTGGAATTCAACCTAGCCTCAAAGATTTTTTTTATTTTTAAAAAACTATAACTCTAAAAAAAAATCAAAATAGTACAATGTCTAAAATCATAGCATAATTGTCGATTATACATTATTCATGATCCTTTAAGTATGTGTGTAAATCCATATGAATCAAAGTAATCGAAACTCATATAAGCTTAAGAAATCAAATGCTCCATACAAGATATTTTAGCAATAAATTTTTTTTATTGCAACACTATATTTTTCACACATCTATCCACTATTGAACATAAAATATAAACTAGATGATTAAAAGGTATATTTTAAAAAAAAAATTAAGCGCACTATGATTATTGTTATATTAATCACTACATACCTTCTCAAATATTAAAAAAAAAAAAAATCTTTCTATTTTTTTTTCTTTTCGATAGTGAGTGTATTTTATATTTCCTCTCAACCTTTTCTTCTCCCTTTTTATAATTTATCTCATATTTCACTTCAAATCATGATAAAATAAGATATAGAGTTTAAAAATATCTTTTATAGACATTTAACCAAATAAAATTTTTCTAAGTTAAAACGAGTTCAAACAAATAAATATGTGTAATAATTTAAAGGATCTCGAACAAAGGAATAACCAACAAAAAGGTCAAAACATAGACTAAGCAATATTTATCTATTTTCAAGAATTAATAAATAATAATAAATCAATTTATTATCATTGGCTGAAGTTTAATTCAAATTATTTCAATCCCTTGTCTCTATTGGTGTTAAACTTGTATGCAGTAGATCCCCAAATATTAGTTCTAACTGCCACCAATGCAAAACTATTTTTTCATTCACCTCTTAATCCCTATTTATATTAATTATAAAGAATTCTAATCCTAAAATTAATAGAAATTTGAATTATATAATAATTCTAATTAAAATAAAAGTTAATCGTATGTAATTACAACAGTGTCTTTAAATTATTAATGCTCAAGCTGCTTAACCAAGTTCGCCACGGCATTGATTCAGCAGCATATACATATGATAACCATCCTTATAATTAATCGTGGGCCCACTAAGGAAAATAACAATTTTGCATGACTTGAAGCCCGACCGCCAAATGCATCAACCGCGGGGCCCACCTGCTACTTACCTTTCTTTCCCCGCAATTGCTGATGACTTCATATAATCTTTCCTTTCAATTCAACGAGGGACCCACGTGGAACATAACAGATAGTAACAAAAAACCCAACTGACTATGGGGTTAGTTCTTCGTGGCTTTTAAATTTTATTTATTGGCTGTGTATATCCACCGACTACAGTGTTGGTTCTTGGTCCATTTGGCAGAATCACAATCACAGAAAATCAAAGCTTTTAAGAAGAGTGTGTTGCACAAATGACCACCAAAACGAAATGATGGTACCCTGGTGAGTGGATATTAATAGATACTTGGGAGCTTTGTATTGTTCTGTTCTCTATTTTGCTGATGTGTTTCTAACTCTTTTTTGCAGAAAGCAGGCAAAGTGCCATTTGAAGTTTAGGTGGAACCGTAAGAGTTAGTTAGCTCAATTGGTAAATGCGTACAAGAAAAAATCTTGAGGTCGCTAGTTTGAGTCATATTGGAACTAGACCTCGAGTATTTACTATTAAATCCCCTATACCGGCATGGAAATTTTGCCTTTGGCTATATTGTTGTGTCCCATAATAACCAAAGGGGAAAAGAAATTTAATATGGTGGAACACATTACCCAATTTTAAATTTTGATATTATATTAAAAACTTTGAGCTTTACTTAAACAATAATAATACAATGGTGAACACGTTGAGAACATAAGCATAGAACTAAATGCTTAGGCAAATAATATGAGAACAAGGGTTCATAAGAAATATACCTAGAATAAAAGGTCAAAGTCTTTACAAAGTAGAGGCCTAATTTAATAATCTAGGATCTTAAGGGAACGAAATGACTTTATGCCACAAAGGGACCGATTACCCCTGTACCATACATGCTTCACAATTTCTTCCTTAAAAATTTGTTTCTTAAACTAAAATTTTCTGCACCTAATCCCAAAGATCGACAACAAACCCAAAATCATTTGTTGGGTTTATTATGTGGTGGTGGTTTGCTGGTTGAGCTATTGGCCATGGTTCAAAATTGCGGTAGCGGCCTATATTTTTCGGAAAGTCATTTTTTGACTCGGTATTGGTTTCGGACGATTTGCACCATTAGTTAGCTAGGAGTTTCAAAAAAAGTAAAAAAAATTATGAAAAAAATTCAAAATAGTAAGAACAATAAGATAGATCAATTAAGTTCAAAAAAACCCTATGTAGTGTACATAACATTGACCAAATGATAAAATATATAGAAACCTCGTAGATATGTTTAATCAATTTTATGTTTGAATAAAGGTGATATTGATATTCTCTTAGTTCTAATGGTTGAACACACATTCTGTAGAACACACATGTTTTGCATAATTTAACTTAACTAAGTATATTTAAAGGTATTTTTTTTTAGTTCGTCTTATTTTTCAGTTATTTATGATTTTGTTCTTCATACTATTCTATCTTATTTACTAAATATTTTTGCCAATCTTGTTCTGCTGGCTCCAGACTTTTATTTGTCCAACCTTATCGGTTGATATGCACCATTAGATGGCAAGAGAATTTAACATCCAACTTCTGCTTTGATCAGTATCTACCTTTGACATAATTTTCAAACATTTAGAACTCTGTGAGTTATATATATAGTGATGTCTGAATTAGTAAACAAGTATACAGTGACGTGTCATCAGATTTTCCACAAGTGCAGATTTTCCGCAGGGACACGGTATGATTTTTTCCAATTATTAACTATTCCTTGAAAACAATGGAAAAACATGTGGCTATGCGTGGATGCAGATTTTCCACAAGTGCATATCGCGGACTTCTTATACTTTGAAAGAGGGGACAAGTGGAATACTTTGACCCAGACTTATTGTACTTAAGAGAGGAGACTAGTGTGATACTTTGATACAAGTATGCTACCAGTCTCAAAAATAAAAAAGCAACTCACAGTTATCACCACAATAAGAGCTAGCTAGTTAGCAACAGCCAAGTTTTGTATATATGAATTCTGTCTTCATAACTAGATATATAACTATCTTTATACCTCATACATATTTGTATGAAACTATCTATATAAGTATCGATACCTATTGCCAACAAACTTAGAAGAATATTGAGGGAGCTAAGAGCTAGCTAACAAACTTGAGCACTTCACTATAAA
Source organism: Hedera helix (assembly GCA_947179155.2). Lineage (NCBI taxonomy): Eukaryota > Viridiplantae > Streptophyta > Magnoliopsida > Apiales > Araliaceae > Hedera > Hedera helix. Next base: position 28,067,320 of record OX359275.1, on the reverse strand, counting down.
CACCAACGATGGATCATAGCAAGAAGCCTTACTTAGTTGTTATCGCGATACAACCGATATATACAGGTATGTTTTTGCTCTCAAAGGTGGCATTCGATTCGGGCATGAATTCGTTCGTGTTTGTGTTCTATAGACAGGTTGCTGCAACTCTTTTCTTAGCTCCTCTAGCCATGTTCCTCGAAAGGTACAAGTATTTTCATATTTTTATTGATTTTTTTGGTGGCCTAATTAATTATTTTGTATAATTAAAGAGAGATTTAATTTGTTCATTTTCGTTTTCTTTGCGGCTTATAGGAAATCTGCACCACCACTTACCTTTAAAACCCTTGTGAAGATTTTTGTGCTCTCACTGTTAGGGTATGTAAATTAATGTTTTATTTTAAAGTCTCTTTCCTTAAAGCATGCACTCAGTTCCTTTAAAATTTCATACAATAATTTAATTGATCTACTTCATTGTTTGGTCTCGTTTTATCGCAGGATTACTATGAGCTTGAATCTATATGGTGTTGGCCTTACATATACATCTGCTACTTTGGCTGCAGCCACTTCAAACTCCCTTCCTGTCATTACTTTCCTCCTTGCAGCTCTATTCGGGTAATTTTAATTAATAGTACTAATTGTTGTTTATTTTTGTACGAGCATAAGCAGTCAAGTGCCTTCGTACATATGACCCTCTCCACTCTCCAGACACTAGCTATTATTTTGAAAGGAGAGTGCAGTTGGTATATATATGACCTTTTTTTACAAGTACTAAAGTGCATGCCTTGCAATCTCAATTGCAAAGTTGAAACGATAATCAAACCTTATTTGACTCCCTCTTAAAAACTCAACAAGTTCTTTCAATATCGAAAAAAAAAGCCAATGAAAATTTTGTGTTTAACTAATTGTAGATACCACAAATCTTAATATGGAGTCAAAAAAGTCAAATAAGATTATGATTTTTTGACGGGTTTAGTAATTTACAGGATATGATTATGCTAGGTTTCTATATATATATAATTAGTTTGAGCTCGTGCTACATTGTTGTATTGCAGAATGGAGAATGTGAAGTTGAAGACAATTCCAGGAATTGCAAAGCTTGCAGGTGTAGCCTTGTGTGCAGCTGGAGCCGGGACAATCGCTTTTTACAAGGGCCCTTTCTTGAAGCTCTTGTTGCATCATCACCTGTTCAGTCATTATAGCCAAAAGCATCATCCTCTCCTTCGTGGTTCTAGTGAAACGTGGGTAAAGGGTGTTTTCTTCATGCTTCTTGCTAGCACCTTATGGGGTCTGTGGATTATATTCCAGGTATAACTTCTTCTTTTTTGTTTATAATTTAATGAAGAATCCATCCTTTGTTTGGTTGACTAGAAGTCAGCTCTGTGAGAAGAGAGAAATTTTTAATTAATTATCTCAAGTCCCCATCTTCATTTTCAAAAATAATCTATATATATATGTTAGAGGTGTAGCCTAATTGATTGACGAATTCTAACTATTCATTTATAAACGATTTGAGTTTCACCAGTTGTAAAATATAATAATGCTCGTCCTTTTAGTGTCTATTTATGGCACTAGCACTGTATATTGTATAAGGTAAATTTTATGAGATACTATATATTAAATGATTAATTGGTTCTTGACTTTATACAGGATAATTTGATGAAAAGCTATCCTTCAAAGCTTCTCCTCACAACTCTTCAATGTTTTTTAAGTTCCATTCAGTCATTTGTCATTGCCATTGCTATGGAAAGAGACCCTTCTCAATGGAAACTGGGATGGAATGTCAGGCTCCTTACCGTTGCTTATTGTGTGAGCACCAAATGAACCTGCTTAAATATGCATATTAAATTTATTTTTTGCTAATAATTTGTCAACTGTTTTATATTCTATTTAATATATACTCCGTTATAAATAAAAATTAGAATCTTATTTGACTTGTTGGCTTTTTACAAACGAAATTGTGATATACTCCATCCGTTTCAAAATTAGAAATATATTTCGAGTTTCTAGAGTTAATTTGCGAAATTCTAAAATTCTAAGTTAATATGAAGTTATTTAGTTTTAATATAAATAAATATAACAACTGTTAACTAACTATAAAATATTACTAATTGTCATATTTGTTATTTTCACAACTTGAGCGAAATTATATCAATTTTAAGTTTTAAAATTTTATAAATTAATTTTAAAAAATTAAAATTTATCTCTAATTATAAAACAAATAAAGTACTACTCAATTCGGTTGAATAATTGTGACATGCAGGGAGTTCTGGTAACTGGTGTGTCATACTACTTACAAGCATGGGTAATTGAGAAAAAAGGCCCAGTGTTCCTAGCCATGTCTACTCCTTTGGGCTTTGTTTTCACAATCTTTTGTTCAGCATTCCTCTTGGGGGAGGTACTTAGTTTGGGAAGGTGATTAACTTTCTATCCAATGCATTTGTATTCCCTCCATTCTAAATTATTTAGAATTAACATTACTTTTTTTAAGAGATATTTTTAAATTCAGAATTAATATAAGTTAATTTAATTTTAGATAATATGATTATAAAAATTATAATTTTTAAACATTGTAGTTAAGTCAATCACATCAATTTTAAATTTAAAAATATTTTATATTTATTTTGAAAAGTCAAACTCGATTCTACCTTTTATTAAAACAAAAGAAATGTGTATATGTATTTAGCAAGAAGAAAAAAAGGAAATGTGTATGTATATGAAATTATTTTGACTATTAGGATTAATCTCTTGTGGTGTATTTATGCAGCATTTTAGGAGGAATTTTGTTGGTGGGAGGGCTTTACTCTGTGTTGTGGGGAAAGAGTAAAGAACAACAGTTGGATGTTGGAAAAACAGTAGAGGCTGAGGTGAAAATAAGCTCCGACTCGGAAGGAGCACCTACAGCCAATACTCTTCATCCATCAGTAATTGTTTAGCATGTATATATATATAATATTTTGAACTCCGTACTTCAAACTGAATAAAATTTGTGTGAACAACATACAAAGTACTCTTTCGAATCAAAATATAAGATCAATCTTGAACTTTTGAAGTCAAATAGAAATATTTTTAAATTAAAATTTTATGTGATTGATTTTATTTCTAAAATCAATGTATAATAAAATTAATAGCATTACTTGCATAGTTTATTATAATTTATAATTATTTTATATCAACTTTAAATTTAAAGTTATTTTAAATTAACTTTAAAAACTCAATCTAGATCGTTGATTCTATATTTCCGAACAGAGGAATATTAATTTGTGAACATACAAATCGCACAATAAAAAGAAAGAAAACTCCAATCAACTTGAGACCACAAATACGGAAGAGGCTGTAAAAAAGAATAATATTTAACTCCAACCATGCATTAGTCCCTTTCAACAAAACTAAATCTATATAGAGAAAGGCAAGCTCAGAAGCCACTACCCTCTGCAAGTACGTACCATTTTTCTTTCTTTGCAACCGCATTATAGAATTTTTAGAAAAGCTATTAATGTCATACATGCCTAAGAAGAAGGTTAGAACACTAATCAAAAATACATATTAAAAATAAACCTTAAAAATTGTTGTATATACCATTGCTCTCAATCAACTTAGCCCACAAAGTAGAAGATGTAAGAAGAGAAATAAAAAGGATCGATAAGTGCGACTGTAAAGTAGGTTTTAGAAGTATAATTAACAATAACTATATATGCTAATAATTTGTCTAATTGAAGGCCAAGACAACTTTAATAAATTATTGCATGCAAGTAACTAATCATGCAATAATCTATATATAACGGCTACAAAATAGTCATGATGTTTAAAGATAGTTTTGATGAAAAATTGGTCGCATGAAGTTCCCGTAATCTGACATGACCATATCAGCCACAAATCATCAACTATCAACATAAAAATATAAATGACATATATACTCCCTTGTTCACAAATATAAAAATACTTGCTTTTGCGGGTAAGATAAATTAACCAAGAGCATATGTTGATTAAATAGATAGCCACCACAAACTGTAGTGTCCATAAGTCCATGTAACTGCCTAAACATCCCATCCTCGCCAAGTATATAAAACTCCTGCTCCAATAGCAAAGGAGTATAATTTGTAAAGTAGATATTAATGTTGTGAAGTGCATTTCACAGTTGTCTTTATAGAATTGGCTTACGCCGATGATTACATGGGCGAGCACACCTCTCGTCTACAAGGATGCAGTTTGGGCAGAGTTTCAAGTATTTCTTTTTTAATTATGTCAAATAATATAATGAACTAATATTGTTTAGTAGTGTTAAATTATATTATCACTGTTTTAATATTATTATTGTATTTTTATTTGTATAAAATGTATAGATGACAACATGCATCAGTAATATAAACACTTTTCTGACAAGAGTGCGATGTGCAGACGAAAGACAATCTGAACAATGAACGAAAAAAAAGCCATGCAAAATACTGAGATTGACCATCCTAGGCAGGTTGAGCAGTACATGCACGAGTACAGCCCCTCCCTGGTGGTACTCGCTCCCCATATGGACTGAGATGTGTCAACAGTGGTTGCCGAAGACTGGGTGAAGAGACGGAGGACTGCCGCCACATATAGAGTCTTAGGTGCACCTGAAGGCGACAAGACAAAATTCACCTATAGGGGCGACATTATATCACAGTCGCAGCATATTGCTGTCAGGGTACATATTTTGTAAAGTTTTACTTTTTATTTATTTATTTATTTATTTTATGTTTATAGTCATGTTATTAGTATGTATGCATGTGACTAATATGCATACATATGTATGGATCCCAAGTCATATTTGTAAGAGGCTAGGTCCCAAGGTCAGACTATCATTTGGCTAGAAGTGTACGTGACCACCTGTGATGGTCTGCCTGAGGCTGTTTAAATAGCTGTAAGTTTTTATAATTTGGATATGTTGTTTAATAATTTTTAACAACGTCATTTGTAAGCGTAATTATTTATTTACAGACTAGTTAATTTTTAACCTGATGAAAAGAGACTTATAAGACATTAATGGGCGAGCGTTATCCTGCTAACAGCCAACGGCCCCCTATAGATCAAGAATTGTGGGAGAAGGCGTTGATTGGGAAGAAGAACTATGTGAAAGGCCAAGGACAACGACGACGACCGATTATCAGTGGCACGTCAACTCTGGTAGCAAGTCTACTTAGTCATCATGCCAGCCAATGTCGCATATTAATGTTATTGACTGTGTGAGAGCGATATGTCGAGATCATGATCTTCTTCATACACTGCGCACTCATTTATAGTCCCTGAGTCCTGATGAGTTAGCAGATGCAGTAGCGACAACATCATAATAGCAGGATGATGACGAGGTAATCTTACTACTTGGTATTCTCAAATTAATCACTCAGTATGTATACACACTCGCGCGCGCGCGCACACACACACACACACACACACACACACACACACACACACACATACATATATTGAACATGTTTTATTCTTTTGTTACAGGAACGTTTGAGCAATGAAACATGAGAAGACATCTTAATTTGTATTCTCCTTAACTTCTTCTTTGTGTTTTTCTTTTTTGCACAAATATATGCATGAATGTTTGTTTTGATAACATTGTATATAAGTTTTTACTTTGATTTATGTATATTTCAGCTTGGATATATTGCACATATTTAGTTGTATTGAATAAAGTTAATATTAATATTTGGGCTGAAGTTAATTTAAATATATAAACTGATGTATGTTGGGATATAAAGCATGTACAAACTTTTTTTGAAAAATTCACAAAACAGATAATTTCTTTTATTATCAGCAACCGCACTCGGTCGCTAATTAATATTAGGCAGCAACCGCACTGTTAGCGACAGATGTCCGTCGTTGATAATATTAGCAACCAACAATATCAGTGACCAACGCGGTCACTAATAACAGTCACTACCACGAGGTACCACGTCACTTGGAAAACTAACTCGGATCAGCGACGACTTCGATCGATAATACGTCGATCATTGATGTCGATAGCTGAGGTCCATTTGGCGATCAGATTACCTGTGACCAATATTAGAAACCGAATTGAGTTGCTAATAGTTATTAGCGATGGATATCGATCACTGATAGCCTTTATAGCCCCATCAAAAGCTTCATTTATATTGTCAGAATTCATGGTTAACGAGATGGATTACTCCTTAAAAACTGTAAGAGAGATAATAAGTTTTCCATATTAGTAATCTAGCAATTCAAAAAGAGTGTTAGCGTATCTAATGACAAATTTATGTCGATATTAAATATTAACATATGTGGATTCATGGAAAATGAGAGTATAAAGAAACTATCTACATATTACAATTCAAACGTTCAAGAAAAAGTCTTTTTGCGCTTAAAACCATTGTTGGATATGTAGCATGTAATTACATGTTTAGTACAGTGTGTCGGATCTCGTAATAAATGAGTTAATTAGATAAAACTGTGTAGACAATTATAACTATGGATGATATATATATGTATTATGTATTTTAAAAATAATTTGAAAAAATCATGACTAATTGAATAAAGAACAGGATGTGTATGAATTTTTATCTTCCATACTTCCAATTTATTTTCTGGTTTAGATTTTCTCAACCCCCAGTTGAGAATTGCATTGCAATATTTTGTAAATTTTAACTTTCTAAAAGAGGGAATCACCTAACCAATTCTAAAATTTCATAATTAGTTCTCAATACTCCAAAATCCAAATGATAAAGTGTCATCACTCCCCATTGCCATTGGGTTGGATGCATAGGGTTGGATAGATTGGATTGAAATCGTGAAATGGGCCTGGTGGCCCAGTCAAGTCTAATTAACAAAAATCATTTCATCATATAAGCCTGCAACTTCCTTTCAAATATAGTCATCTATTCAACATCGCCTTCTAAAGTTCCAATACTCCACTTTATCTAAATATAAGATTAGTACTATTTTTTAAAGTCAATTTATAATATTTTTAAATTCAAAAATTAATAGAATTCATTGAATATTAAACACTACGATAAAAAAAAATCATAAATTATATAAAAAAAAATAAAACAATTATTACGTAACAAAATGAGTATTAAACTTTAACCCACCAAAATTTGTTTTGACTAAATTATGAACCAGATAGTTATCAACTATTAGTATATGTGACACACACTATATCTGTACAATTAAGATAAAAAATATTAAAATATGTGAATAACCTGAATAACATGGATGAGAAAAGATAAGTATAAATTGATGATAAGTCATAAGTAAAATTAATTTGTTAGGAATTAACTGTTGTGAAGAGATAATTTAACTAAAATATAATAATTTAAACTTTAATACAAAACAGACAAACATAAGGTGAGGGACCAAGTTTTGTCTCGCCTCCACTTTATAAATTAGATAACCAAATGCACTTTTTTACACAATATAATTTCAACCAAAAATTAGATAACCAAAAATGTAGAAAGAAAAATAAAATACAACAGAAATAAAAGGTTAAAAAGGATCCAAAAGGTACAAAATATCTTGTGATTGGGACCATTCATCACCCACGCCAATCAAGTTTGATACTTGGAGGCCCGCAAACATTAAAGAGAGATAGATATACTTGAAGGTCTAATCGCATGCAATAATAAATGGATGATTGAGTATGCTTTTTCTGCCTTTTATTATGATTGATTACTCCATTCAGTTTTTGTGATTATTTAAATCATAGGAATATTATTTTTGAGATACTACTACTATTAGTTTCGTTTTCATTACTTTTGAAAAACAACTCCATACTTTCTCATCATTTAAGTTGATTGATCGACGCAAATGGAGCCGTTTTAGTTATCTACATGACTACGTTTCTTTCCCTAGCTTTTCTCGAAAAAACGATTAATGCAACGTCTTTGAAAATACATTAATACCCGCGTAACACGAGCTGTTTTAATATATATTTTATTTTTATTAAAACTTATTTATTTAAATTATTATGGTTTTATAGAAAAATCTTTAAAATATGAATTTGTTCCAAAAAAAAATTAACAAATTAATGGCGTTGTGTGATCCCCTTAACATTCAATTAAAATTTTTATTCTAAGATATGTAATTTCCTTTGTTAGTAATCTTTTTTAGTGTTCTTGCTGAATTAAGTATTAAAAAGTACCGGCACAAAGTATCTTATATTATATACTTTTTTTTATAAAAAAAAAGGCTATTGTTTAACACTTACTTACCGCTTTTTACTATTATTTATTATAGTTTATTCTCAATTGTTAATGCACTAATTGTTATAGGACTATTAATTATTATTTTTTAATTTATAGTGTCTTATTATTTTATAAAAATGTCAGATGGTAGTAACAATCATTATATTTATTAACATTAAAATCAGTACTTAATAGATTGTAGGAAACATAATAGTTACCTTATATGTAAATTTCACTTATCTAAAAATTTTATAAAAAAAAATCAACCTAGATTGTAGATAGGCATATATAATACATGTTGACAGAGATACATATTGTAAAATTTTGATATTGCAAATAAATATTTTAATTCAATTAATAATTATATATATAACCTAATAGATTTAACTAAATCCAAATATTTTAGATAATTTTGATTGTGCTGTTATATTAATTTAATTGTTTTGTAGTTATACATGTTTTTTTAGTATTTAAATATGTAAAAGACCAAAGTCAACAATCAAAAAAATTCAAAGTTGATAGAAAAAATACAATTTGTTCACCTTCGAAATGTAGAGATTGACAAAAAAAGAAGTAAAAAATATCCAAAATCTTACTGGATGGAGATATTATTTATAATGTACACCCAGATAGAATTTACCCTAACTTTCTATGTAATATAACTTTTTACTTCTTTTTTAAAACCCTCATGTAAACACTCAAAATTTGTGCTTATATTTAATAATTATCAATTATTTACAACAAGAGGGTGAAATTATAAAATCATGATAAATTGGGAATGTCAAAGGAAGACCCACAAAGGTAAGAAGAATTACTTAAGAGGAACTCATAGGCCTCAGAGAACTAAAATATAAAAAGGATGCCCCAAAACACCACTTTTGACATAACAAGATACTTGTAGCCTCTTAACGTACAGATCCAAACATGGTCAAATAGGATATTGTTGAGAGGATCTCGATACGATTTTTTTCGGATTAGAGTGACATGTCTCCCAATTCTTGTGACGCCCCCAAATCTAGGCCCACACAGCCAAAACTTGAGTCGTCAAAAGACTACAACAAAATTATTACAACAAAGCACATCGTACAACAATACAATGTATAATAATACACAACTAAGTCTTCACTATTATTGCCACACTATTTTACAACACGTGAAGACTATGATAGCTATTCCACGGACCCTCACTCCATTCCCCGGCTAGACCCCGTTACGTTTTCATCTCCTGTTGAAAAACAATGGAACAAAAGAAAGGGTGAGCTCAAATAGCCCAGTAAGAAATATCATGACTAAGATAATAACGAATAAATTATCATTAGTCTTCAACAGTTGAGTTCTTGATAGAATACAATAGACTACAAGGTTTATATCAAAAACTGCAGTTAAATTCTTGAACAATGTTCAGATCAATAATAGCAGCGGAATGAGCAATCTATTAGAAGAATAATGTAGACTATAATGTCCACTCGCTTCTCTTTTTAGTAAAAATATCATCAACTTTTATCATCTGAAATACCATTAGTCATGATAATAAAAATTCACAGTTCCTGGTCATAATCATGCAAATCAACAGTTCATCTTTGCACTACGGGTCAAAGATATTCAATATAGCACCAGCGGTCATGATTATACCAGATTCAGCCTTTGGTCATAATCATACCAAACAACAGTTCATCTATGCATTACGGGTCAAAGAGAACTTTCACCACGTGCCATAAAAGACACCGAACAGATGTATCGCCTTTAACCTATTATATCGCCTTTAACCTAACATCTGTTCAACAATTATATCGCATCTGTGCCCCCGGCCACAGATATTCACAACAACTTGATTCTTGAAGATTAATACAAATAACAGTGATACAAATGATGAACAGAAGAAACAGGATAAACAATAAGTATCGGAAGTTTACTTTGTGCAGATTCAAATAATGTTCAAATTGTCAACATGATGTGGAGTGAAATTTAAAAATGATATTCAAGATCCACAGTTCAGAATAACGATTACAGTTCAATAGAAAGGTTCAGAAAATAGGAAGGTTCAGTTGAAATAATGAAGTTCAACTATTATGGAACATATAATATTTTCAGGAATTATAGAAGCAATAGTTCCATAATAAGTTTCGATTTAGGAGTATGAAAGAAAATAATATCCCTTACCATAGCAGGTTTGATTAACAAAAGGTGAATGAAATTAATATCCCTTACCATAGTAAGTTTGAATAATGGAAGATGAAAAAGATGGTATCCCTTATGAGTATAAAGGAAAATAATAACATTTACGAATATGAAAGAAAATGATATTACAAATGAATATGGAATAAAAGTGTCATGTGATAATTCGTGTAGACAAATTATTTCCACAAGAGACAAATAATTACAAAGGGTTATTCACCAACAGACGGTAATCCGCGCCGTAAGGTTATTCCCATCAATTTGAATACAAAGAGTTATTCACCAAACAGGCGGTAATCCGCGCCATAAGGTTATTCCCACAATTTAATACATGGAAATAAATGGCATAAGAAAAAACATAATATCCATTTATGATGATGAAAACAATGATACCCCTTACCGTAGTAAGTTAGAATATGAAAGAAGATGATATTCCTTACCACAGTAAATTTATGAGTTTGAAATGAATGGTATTCCTTACAAGTGAGAAAATAAAATGACATTCCTTACCTTAACATGTGACTGGATATTGATTTAAATGAGGTTGATCAACCTATATATATATAATAAAATTAGTAATTACCACATATAAATATTCATGGTGTATACAAACTCGTATATTATAAATTGGTTAAAAGTGGTTTGATCAAATAGTATAATATAATAACAAAATAATAAAAACTTAAAATTAAATTACTATTCCCGAAGTTACTATTCACGGGTTACTATTCACTCGCGGGTTACTATTCATCCCGGAGTTACTATTCATCCCGAGGTTACTATTCATTCACGGGGTTACTATTCACAGTATAAAAATATAATTTTTCGAAATAAAGTCTTCCAAATGAAGTTTTTCAACATAAATCTTTTAAAGAAAGAGTCTTCTAAAGGAAGATTTGTGAATACCGTGAAATATATAAATTTATGAAATTTTAATAAAAGACTTACCTGAAAAATTTCTGCACTCCTTTTGGCTTTCAAACACTCAAAATAATATTACTATACCCAAATAAAATACCCAATATTATGGTAGGAGGATTTTGAGTTTTTAGCGTACCTTTATTGCTCATCAGAGCAATCTATTTATAGTGCAAAGGAGCATGTGAATTTTGACAGAGTGTGCTGGAGGAGCACACTTAGTTTGACAAAAAGTGGGATGGTGTGCGGTAGGTGGCTGATGACAACCCACCAATTTTGATAAAGCATACATGGTTTATTAAAGGAATAAGTGGGAGAATCCCATTTTTTTTTGTTTTTCCTGGCAACCTTCTAGAAAATTTGGTAATGAGGGGTCATTCATTTTAAAACTAACAAAACGTGCTAGAATTATAAAATGATGGCACACCATCCTTGAAATTCATTTTTGCTGAATGAATGATTCATATAACAACAAAAACTTATGTATCATATAATATATTATAATAATATTTTATAATAAAACAGATATATTACCCCCACCTGCCATAATTTTTTTCTTACCTAATTAGACTAATATATAAAATATCAATATTTAATGTCGCAAAAGTGATGACAATAATTCAACAATAATGTAAGAAACACGTTACAAATCATTATTAATTTAATAATATAAATTACAGTATATTTGCACCTGTGACAATTATTAGATTCAATAATTTTAAAAACAGTGCAGCAACAATTATTGACTCAATGATATAAAATACAGTGTAATGACAATTATTAAATCAATAATGCAAAATACTGTGTAACAACAATTATTGAAGTGATAACATAAAATATTATGCAGTGACAATTATTGATGAAATGATGCGTAACAGTTACGGTGTCAATTATCAGACCAATAATATGAGACACTGTGCAATACCGTGTGCTACTGTAGAATACCGTATGCTACAATGAAATACCATAAATTACCGTATGCTACTATTCTTTTATCACCGGTATTTTAACAGTTAACACCGTTGACTATTTTTATTTAAAAAGGTTACTTCTGTCGTTTTCTATATCCGACAAATATTCCGCTGTGGGGTCCACCAATAATTAGTTATTTCGGCGCCGTCGTACGACCCGAATATTTCCCGACAAAACGAATACTCCCCGACAAAACAAATATTGTCCGACAAAATAAAATTTGCACATAACATCCTTAACTTTCAATTTCGTCAATTTAACCACTTACTGTTTCATGAAAAAAAAAATATATATGAAGAAAAATTAAATTTTATATTTCATAAAATTCGGGGTCTTACTATTCTTTTCAAATTAAAAGTTATGGTCATTTGAAGGTCAGATGGGGCAAAGTTTGAAATTTTAATAAGTGTAGGAGCCAAGTCACAACTATACCCTCGGTTTAGCGCCTGAATCTCTTCTCAACATTATATATTTTTTGTTTCTTTATTCCTTGTACAAAAAGAGAGAGAGGTAAGCAATTCTAGTTAGAGAAATTTCGAAAATACACACACAAAAAAAAAGTGAGAGAAAAGAAGAAAATACAACCAAATCTTCATTCATTCATCTCTTCTTCAATATTCATTCAATCAAAAAGAGTAAGAAAGCCACTTCAAGCTTGAGAACTCACGTTTCCTCCTCAAAATGGCACAATCCAACTCTAATCTTCCCAGAATCAATTGAATCTTACAGAATTGTTTATTATAATCTCTATTTCATCTTTACTTCTAAATTAGTATATGAATTGAGTATTATTTAAAATTATGTGAGAATCCATGGAAGTGCTTGTGAATTATAAATTGTTGAAATCCTAAGTGAATTTAAGGTTTATGAGTTCATACCTATGAAAATTAGACATGGATCTAGAAATTAGATTCCTAAAACTATTTGAATTTTTAAATTATTTCCTTAATTGTGAGTTTAGGAGGAGGCCCAAGATTTCTAAATTAATATTTAGAAGAATCGGAGTCCTCTTGTAATTATGAATTTTGAAATTAAATTGTACCATTTAAATTAATGTGAAATTGTGAAAATTGTGTGCCTAGGAGGAAACCTAAGGCCTCCAAATCTATATTTGGAGAAATTAAATTTTTTTCTTCCATGATGGACAATGAATTTGAAAATTATAAGGGCCTTTTACAGTTATATACAAGAATTAATAACAAATTACAAAATTAGTGCACAAATAAAATAATTACAAAAAGAGTACAAATTAGATAAATTAATTCCACAATATATCTTCAAAATCCTGAAAATAAGGAAATACTGTCATATCCGACAGTTACTAAACAAATCCCTCCATAACTGCAATAACGTGATATACACTGCTCTGGAAAGCATATCAAAAGTCCTAATCTCCAGCCTCTAATTTCCTAATCCCTCCATTCATGATTTAAACAAACTGAGTAAACATGCAACTTTGATATCGGAATAACAGATTAACGCCAAATCAATCGGAGAAGACAAAATCTTCTGTCGAGACACAACTCTGATATCGGAGAAAACGAAGCATCCTACCGCGACGCAACATGTAATCGGAGAAGAATAAACCTGTTGTCGCGACGCATTTATAAGATCGAAAATATCATACAAAATCAACAACGCCTTCAACTTCGATACAAATACTGAGGTATGTCAGTTTAAAATTTATAAGCATATAGTTACCTATGGTTACTACCAATTACTATATTGATTACCTTTATTAAGTTTTTCTATCTTAAAATTGTCACAAAGTTTGAATACTGAATGATGTTATTGCAAAATGTGTTGAAAACATATTTCATATTATGGTTACTAAGGTTATATAAATTTTTTACTGTCTAATGTTATCTTGGTTACTGACTATTTTGTATTGTTTACTGTCTAATGCTGTCTTTTTTAATGACTAATGCTGACTTGGTTACTGACTAATGCTGAATTAGTTACTGTGTAACATTATGTTGGTCTTTAACTAATGTTTAATTGGTTACTGACGAATTCTAAATTGGTTACTGACTAATGCAAACTTAATTACTTATGTTTTTCTATCTTAAAATTGTCACCAAGTTTGAATACTGAATGTTGTGATTGCAAAATGTGTTGAAAACATATTTCATATTATGGTTACTAAGGTTATATAAATTGTTTACTGTCTAATGTTGTCTTGGTTACTGACTATTTTGTATTGTTTATTGTCTAATGCTTTCTTTTTTAATGACTAATGCTGACTTGGTTACTGACTAATGCTGAATTGGTTACTGTGTAACATTATATTGGTCTCTGACTAATGCTTAATTGGTTATTGACGAATTCTAACTTGGTTACTGACTAATGCAAACTTAATTACTTATGTTTTTTATATTAATGGTTACTTGTTAGCTACATTGGTTACATTCTTACAAAAGCTTGCCTTTAGTTGGTAACAAATTTTATTATACTGGTTTTTTTTTACTATAAAAATGCATATGCAAAATGTGTTTATCTTGTGGTTACTAAATAAAAATGTGTTGGTTACAGTCTAAAATATATTTGGTTAGTGTATAAAGTTGTTGTGATTACTGTATAATGTTACGGTGTTTTATATTGGTTTGTTTTAATATCGTGGTTACTTATTGGCTATATTGGTTACCTGCATACAACTGTTGTAATTTTATTGGTAACAAATATCAATATACTGCAATTTGTAATATGAGTGTACAAATGTATTTTATGTTATGGTTACTAACATCATGTAGTTTGGTTACTACCTAACATTTATTTGGGTACTTTACCAATACTTATTCTGTTGTAAGGCAATGGATATGATTCCAGTTGTACTTTATTTCAACGATACATGGACTGATAGTAACCAATACACCAAATTTGAAGTTACCGGCATACTAGTTCAATCAACTTGTACATTCAGATAAATGCAGAACATGATATGCAGTGCATTACGGCTAGACATAAATGCAACAACATTGTCAATAAAATTTCAGATTAGAAGCGATATTCCACCAATCAGTATATCAGATGAAGCAACCTTAAGATTCTTTATTGAAGTCAGTAGAAAATCTGATGAGCAAGGTAAATTTTCAGTGATTATAGAAACTGAACACCGAAGGGAACGCACAACAATCTTGACAAATGTAGAAGAAAATATGATTCACAATGTAATGCCAATCAGATCAACACAAAGGAATTCAGAACTAGTTCCACTACCAACACACGATTTACAAATTGGAACGCAGTATGTCGATCACCTTGCAATGGAAATTATTGAACAACAACGAGACAGACAACATGACAGATCATACACAGAAGAACGACATGATGATGTAATAACAGATCCGAATGAACGTGAAGTACAATTACATCAAACTTACAAAGACAAAAAAATCCTATCACAAACTATGAGGCTGCATTCAATTAGGAAAAACAGACAACACAAAGTTCAACGAACAGGTCGTAGAGACTTTGTGCTACTGTGCGTATATGGCAAAAATTGCAAATGGAAGATGAGAGCATCAACTTTTCGAAAAACCAGTATGTTCAAGGTGAGAGAATTCAACGACAACCACACGTGTTCAGTCAACGTATTGCTGGGAGACCACAGACAGGCAAATAGTGAGTTGGTCAGTGAATGCATAATGCACAAATTAACAAATCTGAAAAAAATATACACACCAACCGATATTGTGGAGGACATGATGACAGAATATAATGTGTCTATCTCTTACCAAAAAGCATGGAGATCGAAGGAGAAAGCGTTGAAAAAGGTAAGAGGAAATCCACACGACTACTCAATGATCCCATCATGGTTACACATGCTGAAGAAAACAAATCTAGGTAACAATTAAAAACATTTTATAGGGTTTTCATAATTACTTGGTTGCGCAACAAAACTGATTTGGTTACCCAACTCAACTGATTTGGATACCATTAACCAACTGAATGGTTACAAACTACTAGTGATTTGAATACTATATACTACTTGGAATTCTAATGATAACGTTCATGTTAATCCATCATCAGGTTCTGTCACATCCCTTGAGTTGGAAACAAATGGTCGTTTCAAGTATTTATTCTTTGCCATTGGAGCTTCCATTCAAGCATGGAACCATTGCTTTCCAATAATTGTAATCGATGGAACGTTCATACAATCAACTTACGGGGGGACACTACTGATAGCAAGCACACAAGATGCAAACAGAAAAATTGTTCCGATTACTTTTGCAGTGGTTGACAACGAAAATGAATTATCTTGGAGATGATTTTTCGTAAATTTGAGAATTGCTTGTGGAGTTAGGGAAGGCCAATGCATTGTCTCAGATAGACATGAAGCCATTATACAAGGACTGAATTTTGTGTTTCCGGATGTCATGCATGGTTCCTGCACATACCATGTATTGAAAAATATAAAAAAATAGATTCAAAAAGAGAGGAGAGGAACTTAAGCAGGCTTTCAACGGGGCTTGTAAAGCTTACAATATTGAACAATTCAACAAACACATGGCTGAACTTGATGCCATTGATCCTCGAATAAGGACATATTTGGAGGAAGATGTCAAGTTGGAGAAATGCACCAGGCTCCATGGAACTGTAAGCAGATACTCAATAATGACTTCAAATACCGCCGAATCTATTAACAACGCAATCAAGATGATCAGAGATCTTCCCGTTGCATCAATGATTGAATGCCTATGTTGTCTGGTTCAAAGATGGTATTTCATAAACAAACAAGCAGTCATATCAACATTCACAACACTTTCCACAACAGCTGAGGGAATGTTGCAATCTAATATCATTAAATCAAAGAAACTTAAGGTAACTAATACAAATTTTAAATTATTGCATCAAAAGTTGCATTTGCATTTTATAGAAACCTATTTGTTAACTATTGGTTACTGTGTATCATTATACTATCTATTGCTGTTTTAGTTACTGATTAAAGCTAACTTGGTTACTATGTAACATTATAATGGTTACTGACTAATACTTACTTGTTTCCTGACTAATGGTAACTTGCGTACTATGTAATATTCTTTTGGTTACTAACTAATACTCAATTGTTTATTGCATAACATTATAATGGTTATTGACTACTGATGAGTTGTTACAGTGTATCATTGTACTTGTTACTAACTGATGCTTGTTTGGTTACTATGTATAATTATAATGTTATTGTGTTTTGTAATTGTAACATTGAGTTGTTTACTTCACTATATTTATTTTGTTTTCAAACAATGAAAATGATTCCAGTTGTACTTTATTCTAACAACACTTAATTTGTGTTGTAGGTTGAGACATCAAACTTAGTGATTTTCACTGTTTACGATGTCGCCAAACAATATATTGTAGACATCGACCAAAAGACATGCACATGTCGTAAATTTCAGTACCATGAGATGCCTTGTCCGCACGCTGCTGCTGTTATGAACAAGCGAAATTTGAGCTGTTATGATTTTAGCTCTAAAAAGTACTCTAAAACAACTTTGGTCGACACATATTCAGCTTCCATCATGCCGTTAGATGACAAAGAAAACTGTGATATACCATACGAAGTAAGAAACATATGTGTAAAACCACCGAACACAAGAAGACCAGCAGGAAGACCAAAAATAGGGAGGTACAAACACGGGTCTAAACTTAAAATTCAAAACAAATGCAGTAGGTGCTAAGAAAAAGGACACAACAGGAAAACATGCAATAATTCACCTGTTCTAAAACCAAAAAAGGTCTGATATAGTGCAACTACATTAAGAGTGTAAATATATGTATATATAATCGTTTACTATGAGTAACCATTATCCATATGGTTGGTAACATTTTTTATTGTTTACAATAAACAAAATTGTTATTGATTAATATTTTGATTTCTGATTTCATTATGAGTTTCCAATATAAAGCACACATATATACTATGACAGTGATATTGTTTGTTTAGGCAACCCAAGTATACTATGACATGTACATTTCACAATTGATACATCTTTAAACAAGCTTGTAACTCTCTGGTTACTATCAAAACAATAGTTGGTTACCTTTGTATACATATTTGGTTACCAACTGTACATCTCAAACAATGTAGCAAACACAACTTAAAAGAAACAAAAATCAACCAAGAAACAATGTTACTTTCATTACTGCTAGAATTCTCAAATATGCAATCCCATTTACATATGATTTAAGGCAACTGAGTAAACATGCAACTTTGATCTGCAAACTGAGTAAACATGCAACAGTAAAACAAATATAATAAATAAGTAACCAAATAGTTACATAACAGTAACCATAACATGTTTTAATGGTAACCAAAACATAAAACAACCTGTGTATCCAGCATCCTGTAATGAAATTGATATTGTTTGTTTAGGCAACCCAAGTATAATATGACATGTACATTTCATAATTGATACATCTTTAAACAAGCTTTGTAACTCTCTGGTTACTATTAAAACAATAGTTGGCTACCTTTGTATACATATTTGGTTACCAACTGTACATCTCAAACAATGTAGCAAACACAACTTAAAAGAAACAAAAACCAACCAAGAAACAATGTTACTTTCATTACTGCTAGAATTCTCAAATATGTAACCCCATTTACATATGATTTAAGGCAACTGAGTAAACATGCAACTTTGATCTGCAAACTAAGTAAACATGCAATAGTAAAACAAATATAATAAATAAGTAACCAAATAGTTACATAACAGTAACCATAACATGTTTTAATGGTAACCAAAACATAAAACAACCTGTGTATCCAGCATCCTGTAATGAAATTGATATTGTTTGTTTAGGCAACCCAAGTATACTATAACATGTACATTTCACAATTAATACATCTTTAAACAAGCTTGTAACTCTCTGGTTACTATCAAAACAATAGTTGGTTGCCTTTGTATACATATTTGGTTACCAACTGTACATCTCAAACAATGTAAAAAATACAACTTAAAAGAAACAAAAACCAACCAAGAAACAATGTTACTTTCATTACTGCTAGAATTCTCAAATATGTAACCCCATTTACATAAGATCCAATAAACATCACAAACTCATAAACCATACAAAAATGTTGTGTATATCCCTAAAAAAAAAAAAATTGTTGTGTATATCTCAAAATATGTCCTTGTCTCAAAAAATGTTGTGTATATCCCAAAAATGTTGTGTATATCCCAAAAAATAAAATACAATACACAGTTCATAAATACAAAACACGAGATCCGAACTAATCAAAATCTGAAAAAAATCTTCCTGGAAATTCTCTGTCAGTCTCATATCCCTCCAACTGTTTCTTCCTTGCATGCATATATAGGTTTGTGCATAACTTCTTCCGATACTGTGCAATGGGAAATGGAATAGGAATTTTAACAAATTTCTGATGAATGATATGCTCAGCGAAACATATCGTGAAAATCCCGCAATCACTACACAAACAGAAAAAAGATAACAAAAATCAAAATTATAATCAACCTATATGTAATAATTAAAAAAATGTAAACAATGTAAACCTTACCCATCGACTTGTTCAGGAACCGCCTCTGCAAATTCCAACTCAATTATATCATCTTCCTCCTTGTTGCGATACGGTTCACTGCTAAAGTCAATGTCAGACATATCCCTCCAAAAACCACTCTTGCGCAATAAAGTGGGAAGAATGAATATGTATGGCTCACAAACATCCATAATTTTTGTTTGCATGGATTTCTTTTTTGGACGCAAAGAATTATAAACAGTTAGACGTCTACGATGCACATTAAATGTCAACAAAAATCAATGTTTCGGTGATGTCATATGAATGGGGAACAACACGTAGTCAACATTTTTCCATGGTGTGCTGACATCCATAAACAGCCCATGGATGTATTCAACAACATCACCCTCCCCAGACAAAACACTCGTATCTGCATTTTTACTTGTATACTCATCGAAAAGAGCCGTCATCTTGTTATGAAACCAACAATCCGTAGTAGTTGCCCTTATATGAACACTATCGGAATGTCTGGCCAATTTACGAAAATAATATAACGCAACATTGATGTGCTGAACCAGGAAACAAAAAAAAAATTACACAGTTGCTGAAAAATGTAAGCATTTAAAGAATGTAACCAACTCTGTTAACACTAGTTACTATTCTAAATAAAAAATGTAACCACATCTATAAAAACATAATTTTTTTTAAAAATAACTCACATCGTCGTCTAACCATTGTCCAGGAGTCTTTAATTTGTAGAACCACATTTTTGATAATATTGGGATAGACCCAAATACAAAAGCACGTTCAATATTATCGTTCTTTCCGGGGAATTTGTCGGTCCTTCAGTATAAAAGCATATTAGTATACACGCAAACATTAACAGTTACTGTAGTAATATACACTACCCAAAATCAGACTTGAATAGACAATATTTAACATACTAATCAACAACTTAATTGTAAATAGTAACCTGGAAACCAACAAATATTAATATATAAACCATAATGAAAGGGTAACCAATACATAATAAAACAGTAACCAAAAATATAAAAGAACAGTAACCAAACAGTTATTTAATAGTAACCAAAACAACAACATCATCTACTCAAAAATAATTTTAGACAACATGAATGTACTAAACAAATACCTAGTAATCAATCAAAATATAATATAAAGTAACAAACACTTTACTTCAATGGAACGTTAACATAAAATAAATATTACATGATAGTAACTAAAATATAATATATTGGTAAACAAAACATAATTTGACAGTAACCAATATATAATATGACAGTAACCAACATGCATATACCTAAGAATTACATAGTAACTAACATATAATATGATAGTAACCAAAAAACCATTTTGAGAACACAAATATGGTATCCAATTTATAATATAACATTAACCATAATATTATAAAGCAGTAACCAAAACATAAAATAATAGTAAACATGACATTTATTTAATATTAACCATATGTTTCTACAAAGAAAACAAATTTACTTGTTTAATAAAAAAAAAACTATAGCATTATTAACAATAAAAAACAAACATTTTTCCTGTTGTTTAGACCAATTTTAAACCATTGATCAAACAATGCCTCTTCAAACTTTGATGGCATATCCATGCATACTTCCGAAAATGCAGAAGGACATGCATGTGTTTTACTACCACCCACGGCAGTAGACGATGAACCAGCCGATCCAAACGTTGATGTATATGGAGACCGCAAAATGACACTCTTTGCGTGTTCACGGACAGGTCTATCACCGGCTTTATAGACACTTTTCTCCAACAAATCACACTGAACTATGTCCTGTGTGGTCAACACCATCTGATCAAGGCCATACTTGCTTTCCTCCTCACATTTATTCCCCTGTTTATATTGACATAAAGGGTAACAAATACAATTAATATTTTCAACATAAACACATGCAGTTAACAACTATATGCAATAAAAAAATGAATGAACAATAATCGACATATTAAAGTGAACATATCATAATTGTAACCAAAACAAAATAAATTACTAATCAAATTATAATATAATAGTAACCAACACATAATGTTATAGTAACAACTAATATTATAATAGTAAACATAATATATATAAAGTAACCATGTCACAATATAACAGTAACACTAGCCTCAGCAGCAACATACACAATAATCTCTTTCCAGTGCATTGGCTTAATATGTCAAACGATGGCATGTCATTATTCTTCTCAATCTGTGCAAAATGAAAAACAACCAATTAATCATTAAAAAAAAGGCACAACACACAACAAAACAAACAAATATCATATAACCTTGACATTTTCTGCATCATCATTAATTTTTATTTCATGATGTTCTTCAACCACAACATCACGTTTAACTTCATTACCAATCTCAATTTCATTCCCATCCTTATTCTCAACAAAATTCAACACATCATCAACATCCTCATCAAACTCATTATCCTTCTCATCGACTTTCAACCCAACATCACCAACTTCATCATCATCATTATTATTACCTTTAAGAGTATCATCATCATCATCAACAACATCATCTGCTTCATCAGCAACATCATCTTCATCATCATCATCATCATCATCACCACCACCATCATCGTAATCAGAATCATCACCAGAATCCCCATCAACTTGTTTCTCCCCACCATCTTTGATCCCACGTAACTCATATCTAATAATGGACCTAAAGTCCTTACATAACTGAACATGTAAAACATACATATCATCCTTAATATCAGCCCGCAAATTTAAAATATCTTTCTTGATTTCAGACACTTTTTTCTCCAACGGCCTAACCCGTTCATCAATTAAATCTTTAACTGCAGAAAGATCAAATCCAATGTTGTCACCCTTCACTTTTTTTCCAACCTTCTTTTCAGCATCCTTCCCATTGAAAAATTGAAACCCGCCCAAATCAAGCCTCTCCTTCTCCTCGGACGTGGGAATCAAACTTTTTATCCTCAACTGAAAAATATTAAGTACATTTAGTATAACATCTGACAAACATTGTACAATTACAGTAAAAAAAACATTAAATATATAATAATGAAACATAAGTAGTAACCAAATACATATATACATGTAACCAAAGGTATATAAATCAGTATCCAAATCAATGAATAAAGTTAGCCAATATTTGTATAACCGGGTACCCAACAAAATTGTTATTAGCAACATGAGGGTAATTTAATAAGAAACCAAATGCGTATATTCAGGTAACAAAATATTTTGTTATTATGAACATACACTTACATAATCAGTAACCAAATGAGTATATCAACGTAATTAACTACTTTGTTAACAGTAAAATTCACAAAATATAATCAGTAACTAAATATATAACTAAATAGATAACCAATTATACTCTTAGCAGTAAACTGCATACCTGTATGGAACAAAATACTAAATCATTCAACTTGTCATTCGTAGGGGGCTTCACTAGCTCCTTCCATCTAAATAAATGGAAATCTGACGGATGCTCATCATTGCATATGCCCCTATTTTTGAATGTCGGAATGGTTTCAAACATAAAAACTTGGAATACATAAGGTAGTCCATTCAACTTGTACAATTTTGTATAATGATCCTTGTAGAAATTATAAATTGAACCACCATTCCTTCCTTTCTTCAAACGCCCCTTCAACGCATTGGACAAAGAGTACTTTGTCATCTCAAATGTGATTTTCTCCCAAGGAAAACTACTGACATCACCATAACATAAAAAATTTACCATTGTCCCATCCACAAAATTTTCAGAAACTGTTGATAAAATGAAATTAAACACCAAAAAAATCAATGACATCTTAATAGCCTCATCATCGTCATCAAAAACTGCATCCCGATAAACCCTACCTATACTTCTACGCGTCAGAGCTTCGTCCCCAAAAAACTTTTCAACAATCACATTTTTCATACCTTTATATGCAGTTATATCATCCTCACCCTGCCATCTCAACCTAGAAATTAGACAAAACTCAGGCAAACCAAATCTCACCATTTTTTCACCAAACAAAAACCACATTTCACCATCATCACTCTGGTGAACCTCCCTTACAAGAGCATGGTGAATAATCTGGGAATACATTTGGTGTTGATCACCAAACTCCAGAAAATTCCCAAAACATGTTGCCTTAAACTTCTCCAGCTGACTTTCGTTCAGTTTCTTTGCAATAATGCTGGGGACTTCCACGTCGCACCAATATATAACTTCTCCTGTAAATTTCCTGTTGCATACCTCGTAATATAAATCCCATAACTGTAAATAAACAAAATCAGATTTGCATAATTATTAGTAAACAAAATAAAACAATATTTATATCGTAAACAGTAAAATAGTAACCAACAAATAATATCATACTTGCAAAAGCATAATATAACAATTACACAGTAGCCAAAACAGACTATAAAAAGTCTTCAACATCTCACATTGACTGCACAAAAATAGTTACCACGTCATAATATAACAGTAACCATAACATACTAAAGCAGTAACCAAACAGTTATATTATATAGTCTATTGCTAAAAAAAATATTAACAAGATGTAGTACATATCAGTTTATATAGTAACCAAACAGTTATATGATAGTAACCGAACAGTTATAACATAGTAACCGAACATTTATATCATATTAACGAAAACATGTTTTCATGGTAACCAAATCCATTTCAGCCAACAAATTTATACTATACAAATACATTGTAACCAAAACAACACACAAAAGTAACCAAAATACCCAATTGAGTGAACAATAATAGATTCCAAATTATAAGCAAACATTAACAACAAACATACTAAAGCAATAACCAAACAGTTGTGTATATAATCTAGTGCTAACAAAAATATTAACAAGATGTAGTACATATCAGTTTAAATATATGATAGTAACCAACCAGTTATGTGATAGTAACCAACCAGTTATAACATAGTAACCGAACAGTTACTACACAAATTTATACTACACAAATACATTGTAACCAAAACAACATACAAAACTAACCAAAATACCACATTGAGTGAAAAATAATAGATTCCAAATCATAAGCAAACATTAACAACAAACATACTAAAGCAGTAACCAACTAGTTATATCACGGTAACCAATATTTTTTTTCATGATAACCAAACAATTATATGATAGTAACCGACCAATTATAAGATAGTAACCAAAACATCTTTTACTGGTAACCAGAAACAAACTAACTAAGAAACCCAACATTTATATGATCATAAAATAACAAAATTTAAATTAACAAACCTTTAAAATTCTTTCTGTTAGAATTATATTCTGGCCAAGCACTTGTCCTTCTGACTTAACTACATCGACATCAAAAACATCATCTAAATGCACTTCAAAATGCTTGATATCACTATGAATAACCAACCTATCATCACTCTTACTGGATTTCTGACCTGCATTCTCCCCATTCCCCTTACTATCCATAACAAACTTCTTCAAGCCCTTAGCACCATCCCCCTCCGTGGTTCTCTTCCTCTTTCCGTACTTCTTCATTTTATCAACCATTCTACACAAATCGAATGAATATAACAGAATAAAAAGTCGAACGAGCAGAAAAAATATCAACAACGATAACAAACAACGACAACAAACAACGACACTGAGACACGATCAACTGAGTGAGATGAAAGGAAAGAATACGAACAGAGATAGATGAAAGCGAAAAACACGAACACAGATGGAAGAAAGGAAAAATCCTAATGGCGGTTATCACGTTTTTCAAAAAAAAATCTATTTTAAGTTAGACACTAATTTATCATATCAGTTATTAATATTAATCCATTAAATTAAGGACTTATAATTACATTAGTATTATAAATAAAATTAAAAAAATGTAATGTTTTTGTAATTATTTTATAGAGGTATGATTTTTGTAATTATTTTTAAAAATGTACTAATATATGTAATTTTTCCAAATTATAATTGGTTATTGGTTCATGTAAATCATCCATGGGCCTTAAAAACCATTTGAGTTGTTTTTATCTTGCAAGTTGGGGTTGAAGGCGCAAAATAATAAAAATTAAAATAACTTAGTGATGGGTTTAATGTGATGGTTTCTATATCCTAAGTTGAACCCGAACTCATTTACTTGCTTTGGGTAATCAAAAAATAATTTTTATAAACTAAACAATTTCTAAAATGAAGCAAATCAAAGGGTAAAAACTAAATATTTGAAAGGGACTTTCAACAAACTAAAAATATACATCTAATTAAAACACACTTATAAAAACACACTTGAAAAGTCACTTTCAAAAAATACTTGAAAAATAACTTTTGAAAATATATCTTTGAAAATCACTTTTAAAAACACATATTTGAAAATCACTTTTGAAAGAGCACTTTGAAAACTACTTCGGAAAAGACATTATTGAAAATCACTTTTGAAAATGTACTTTGAAAACCATCTTTAAAAACACACTTTGGAAATCATCTTTGAAAACACGTTTTTAAAATCACTCTTGAAAACCATTTTTGAAAATACATTTTGAAACTCACAAACCTTTGAAGACACATAGTCATAAGTATAAACTCATTCCTTTTGAAAAAACACTTTTCAAACTCACTAACTTTTGTGGATTATGAAAAACTCATATTTTAACAACAACCTATCAAAACCTCGCAATTAATATAGAACCAAAACGAATTATGCGTGAAGGTAAATTGAAGAAATAAACAATTAGACATTAATATCGGAACGGAAAGAATATATTAATATGCAATACTTAATTTTATCTTCATCCTAGATATTTAAAATTTAGCTAGCCATAGAATTAATAATAATACTGAGATTAAAATTATACCAACTTTTTAAAATCTAATAACAGTAACTAAAGAAAACAATTTGGTAACTTAAATCAAATTATACTTGCTTTATTGAAATAAAATAATCAAACTATCTCTAGCTATCTACTAATTACATGAAACGAAAACAAAAACTCCTAACGAAAGCTGTTGGAATGGAAAAATAAATAAAGATACTCCCTCTCAAAATCCGTGCATTTGCAAAGAAACTAAACAACACTCCTTGCTAACTACCTACTTTACCGAAAGTAAAGAGAAAAAGAAAATAAAAATCCTACCATCTTTCTCTCTAAAACAAAACTCCTATTTATAGAGAAAATAAATTGAATCATAATCTAATTTGGATTAACTTGGTCTCTTTTTTTCTTTTTGACTTCAACTTCTACATGGTAATCTTCAACTCTTTATTGGAGTCCAAATAAAAATCAACTTAAAAGTTTCTAGAACTCCTTTTCCAACTCAACTTCAATTATTTATTTATTTCCCGCAAAATAAAATAAAATATATTAATTAAATAAAATAAATATATAAAATAATAAAAATGAGAATATTAAAATGTATAATTATGTGTCTATCACATACCTTCACAGTTTAGAAATCAAACTTACGTCTTTTAAAAACACAATCACGATCCTCTATGGACATAAACACACGAATTTAGAAACTAAACTCATAGAAATCTTAAATTAAATAAAATTAAAATCAAAAAGCGCCTTCCTATCCGAATTGAACCCCACCAAGATAAAAATGGATTCACACACCTAAGAGCGTGCACACGCACTATGAAATGACACAACATACTTAGACACGACATATTTAGAACACACTCTGAGGTAAGTCTTTCAAAACTTGAGAAAAAATTCTGAAGACGGTAATTGTGATACACAGAAGTTG
Source organism: Hedera helix (assembly GCA_947179155.2). Classification (NCBI taxonomy): domain Eukaryota; kingdom Viridiplantae; phylum Streptophyta; class Magnoliopsida; order Apiales; family Araliaceae; genus Hedera; species Hedera helix. Next base: position 28,039,880 of record OX359275.1, on the reverse strand, counting down.
CAAGATGCCTAACACATTCCTCTCCCTTAAGCAATCGTCCAAACTCTTTGAATCCCGGTTGCAGACCAATGTAATGGAGTCACATCAAATCTTAAAGACTCAGATGAGTTGGTACATTCAATTAAACTCATACCACCAAACAACTCTATCACATTGCCCTATATCTAAAATAAATCTTTCTAAACCCATTGATAAAGGAATCATTTTACAAAGATCTTACATACAAGCCCAAATAAAAGAAAAACGAGAGCGCGTTTGAAAGTTATCAAAAGACTAGAAAAAATTTCGGCATTGACGACACCTCATTTTAGAGAATATAATATAATCTCATAATCAAATACATGATCACTATTATGATACAATAACCAACTCAAGTAGAAAACAAATCACAACTCGCATAAAAATAAATAACTTTACACAACTAATAATTCATATAATAATCGAACTTGAAACTTAAGGGTGACAAAGTATTAGTTTTAACCTAAATTAGTTAGCCCCCTTTAATTTATTGTTGAAAGCACACAATATATCATATGTAACGTCGAAGTACTACAAAAAAAACTCTCTAATTATTGAGCCACATATGCACTCACTTATTCCACCAATTAACTTATACAGTTTCCATGATTAAGAATTCTTACTTTGATGCAATAACATATCTCCCAATATCAAAACGGAGTTAGTTAAGTGAGTGGAGTTAACATCTATTTTATCTATAATGTATATAAGTAGGTCTTTTGATAGGTTAATTACTTAAATTAATAAATAATTAAATAAATAATATAGTATATGAATAATTGATGTGATAAAATTATGTAATGCAATTGCAAATCGTTCGAAAACTAGTAATAAAAAAATTATCTAAGAATCCGAATCCACTAAATACCAATATAAAAATTAAGTTATTCTAAATAGTAAGGAGAAATAAAATAAAATCCCTCCCTCTAAAACAAAAGACATATTTATAGAAAAGAATAAATTATAACCTAATTTAAGATACCTTGAACTTGGTCAGTTTTCCTTCAATCATCTAGATAAAATTAAATTATTTATCTCTATCTCCAAAGTATTTTTTTTTGCAGAACTCTTTATTGGAGTCCAAATAAAAATCAGCTACAAAGCTTGTAAAACTCCATTTTTAACTCAACTTCATTTATTTATTTATTTTCTGCAAAAAAAAATAAAATGTATTAATTAAATAAAATATACATATAAAATAATAAAGATGAGAATATTATAATGCATAATAACGTGTATATCAATAATTTATAGGTAGTAGATTTTCTAATGATTTTGAACTCTATATAAAATGGAATGTTAAGATGAAAAAGAAGAAGTTTATTATATTTAGGTATAATTTATTATTATTTTTATTATTGGTGGAAGAAATTTAAAAATATTGGGGTTAAGGAGAGAGATTAATTAATAATATTACATATTATTATTATTATTATTATTATTATTATTATTATTATATGTTGAAAAGAGAGAAGATTTGATGATAAATATGTATTAGTAATATCAATAGTAATGATAATATAATTGTACGGGTTTAATATGATTGTGTTATAATATTATTATAGGCGTATTATTAGATAATATTAGTTTGATAATATTATAATAATATTGGGTTTATGTATTGACTTGCATGGGAAGCTAGTTATAATTAGAATAGAAAAGCAACTGTGCTCGTATATTGTTTGATTCTAATTAAGAAATAAAAAGAGATTGAGTTCGAGAAAAAAGTTTTTTAAAAAAAAAAGGAACTCATATTTATTAGTTTAATGGTGGAATTTGTTTAGTATACTATTTAATTTTAATTAAAAAAAGATATTTAGTTTGAGAAGAAGTTTTAAAAAATGAACATATATTTATTAGATTTATTTTTCATTAGTATTGGTAGAACAAGTTTAAAAATATTGGAGACTATGAGAGTGCTGTATTTTGTAAGCTCTCAAGTACTACCTTTATATATATATATATATATATATATATATATATATATATATATATATATATATATATATATATATATATATATATATATATATATTTGTATAATTGTATAGGAAAATATTGTATATGTTTGAACTTATTTTGTTTGAATAGATGCAAGAAATTTTATACGATTGTATAGGAAGAAGTTGTATTTGTAATATTTTCTATGATTTCTTCTCGTACATATAATTTTATCCTTAAAATGATCATCTAGATTTTGTGTAAATTAAACACAAATTTTCACAATTTGCAAAAAAAAAATACAAATTAAGGATATTTGGAATAATATATTCAATTAACGTATAACTTATCGTTATATAACTATTACATCAACTTATGAAAGAGCATTGACTTGAATCTCACTCTATTAAGTTTTTTTTTATTTTTTTATTTTAATAATTGTTTTCTTTCTTTAGGATAGTTACAAACAATGGGTTTATATATAGGTATTTTAAAGTTGAAACATTTTAAAAGAATACAAATGATAAATATGTGGCTTGATATTCTCTAGTAATTGATGCACATTTAATTTTAATTCTTGATTTTTTCTTCATCACATGTATCACACTTGTGTCCCCTTTCGGACGTTCTCCCACTAGACCTCAGAGTTACAAGTATCTTTAAAATTATTAATTAAAGTATAATCTTATAAATTCTAAAAAATTATTATTATTATTATTATTTCTTTATCTTGAAAAATTAAATATCTAGTTTTGATTTATTAAAATCAAATTGATTATTTTTATATTATTTTTGCCAAAATATAGCTGAAGAGATTATAGTTAAAAAAAAGCCTATACAATTTTTTTAAAATTTTTATAATTATAAAAATATATTTATATATTCTTAATTATTAATTTTAAAAATAGTCAATTTAACTTTAAAAAATCAAAATTGAATATTTAATTTGGGAGGAAAGGGGCAAGTAATTTTACCTACTACAACACCATAAATCATACAACTTTTCATTGATTGTTGGGGTTCTAATAAGTCCCCCTCCCCTCCCACTCTTTCCCCCCTCCTTTCTGTCTGCATCGGCACCCTAATTCTTTCCGTCACGCTTTTCTTTAACACATGAAAGTTGTCCAAAATTTAATTCGGTGAGATGGACTTCCATTCTCTGGGAAAAGCATATAAACCTAACAATTTTCATTTAATCATTGATCAAACATAGCTATTGACCAATAATAGCAAAGCCAGACAATCAACCTGATCAAACACAATCTATGTGCTGTTTTCTTTCTAAAAAATAGGATAAATGCAATTTACTGCCTGTGGTTTAGGTGATTTTCACTTTATCACCTGTATTTTAAAAATCACCAAATTATCACTTATGATTTATAAAAATTTGTAAGTTACCATTTTGCCATCTAAGATGATGGAGAGTGTTTTACACTCACCCGCAAGAGAGTGATTAAGCTATTTAGGACTATATTCCATATTCAAATGTCTAAACTACATATTTGGTACATTAAGAAAGATAAATAGGTATAATTTCAAATATTATATAGAATTGACAATTGAGGGAAATTGGGGACAAAAGTACTGGACAGGACTCAAAAGAACCTATGATCAGCAAGGACGTTCTAGAGATTTTGGTGGCCTAGGGCGAACAATGAAAACGAGACCATTTTCAAAACATTGTCTTTATAAAAAAAATAAAAAATAAAAAAATAAAAAGTACAAGATGTATCCAAAAAAGTGCCTTTTTAGAGCTTAAAACATAATATTACGACTACAACAAAATATATGAGAATTTCGACTACAACATAATATATGAGAATATATTCATTGAAAGATTCTTCTTCTAGTATTCCTAAAGGCAAAATCTTCAATCAAATGTTCAAAATCAAGCTTGTCCAACATATCCTTCTCAATGCACATGGTTGCCAACTCATTTAACATTTTCTTGTGTCATAGTCGACCGCAAGTAATTTTTTAACATTTTCAATTTCGAAAAACTTCTTTCAACAGATGCCACTATCACAAAATAGTTAGCATACCCAAATTACGTTTAGCAAGACATCTCATAACATAAATTATTTTTACTAAAACTAGTTTCTAGTGTTATTTCTCTTTTTTGATCTGCTCTTGTACATCTTTGTCAATTGTTTGATTACTTAACTTGCGGCAAAAATAGTATATCTTATCCACATACTTTGAGTACACAAGTCATTTCCCATCTTGAGTCTCTCCATTTGGTAACCTTCGTGTATAGTGTTTATATGAAAACTATTTGGATATTTTATCCACAAGAAATTTGAGATCATTTTCTCTTACTGGACCTTTTTCCACAAATATATCCCTTCTTTGGTTATCAATGTTATCCCAAGTGTTTGGATCATACATATCCAAAGTCTGACTTACTTGTTCTTGTTTATCTCATTCTCATTTTGTTCTAGATCAACAACCTCTTCATTGGGTTCAATTTAATCGTTATCTCTCTGTTCTTCAAGCACTTCATTATCAACATCTACATTATCAACCGAGTTTTCAAGTGAACAACATCTACATTATCAACATCTACATTATCTACATTTGTTAACAATGTACTTATTAAGAGCTCCCTTATGAGATTGAGTGAGTTGTTCTATTCTTTTTAACTTATTTCTTTTTTGATTCCCAAATTGGTGTTTCCTGAACATCTTTACACCAAAAATACAAAACCAAATTGAAGCAAAAATTAAACAACAAGCAAGGAGAGTAGAACTTGGCTTCAAGTTTCAACTTCAAATCTAAACTTTAACCAAACCTTTTATGTCTTCAATGCAAATCTGCAATTATAATTTTTTTTTTAAAATATTATAACTAGGGTTAGGAATTCACAAAATTACTACAAGAAAAATGCTTAATTCCGACGGAATTTTCTATCGGAAATAAGCCTATTTCGTTGAAATAGACTAATTTTCGATGAAAATTTTTGTCGACAATTCAGTCGTAATAAAGCTTGTTGGGGATAAGTCCATCGAAAATTCGGTCGGACTTAATTATTTTTGATGAATTTATGGTCGACTAAAGTTTCGTTAAAGATAGTTTATTTTTGACAAAATTTGTCTGTCGGTAATATCATGTACACGTGTTAAGCCTGTGTTCGTGTACGGATTCATAATTTTGACGGAAGTTCCGTCATAAATAAAAGTTGTTTTCATCATAAATAAAAGTTTTTATCATTAATAATAAACCATTATTTCAGACAGAATATTCGTCGGGTTTAACATATTCCATCAGATTATTTTTATTTTTATTTTTATTTTTGTGTATGTAGTTTTCAGGTTTTTAAACCCCATATTTGTACTTGTAACCTGCTTTATCCCAACAACACATACAATAATCTATATATTATAGCATATACAACGTACCTACTTTAATTACAATATATATACATGTTTTAATTGGCATATATAACTACTATACAACCAACATATTTCATTCCGAACAATAACATATATAAACTATTTTCGAATAAGTTATAAACTATAAATAATCAAAGCTACTTCAATGATTTACAAAATGAAACTAAAATACATTGATTTACAAATAATCAAGCAAAACTACAATGTTTTACAAAACATCTAAATAATGCTATATATATATATACAAAAATCAAACTAAAGTAGTAGTACCACCACTATGAGGAGAATCATCGGGCGGGGGTTGACGTTGCTGTGTGTGAAAATCACCGCCATCATCCCCCTACTCGCGATCGGCATCGCCAGACTGCTAGGCATTGTCACCATGTTGATATAATTAAAAATATAATTGATTAGTCCATAATTGAGAATTAGAGAGAAAGCTAAATGAAAATTAATTAACATCTATAATATATAACTGAAAATGAATAGAATACCTAAGTAGTCAGGGGTTGACTCAACATCGGCCCAAAAGCCTTCGAAAGTAGGGTAACCACTATCAGAACCACCTCGCCGCGTATCGCGGCAAACTGCTATAGAGAGATACCCATGCTCTCGACGGTGGCCTCTGCTGTAATATAATGTCCTGATCAAGCTAATGAAGGCGAGCACGGCCAGGCAAGTCCTGATGACGAAATATCGGACTCGTTCCAAAATGTTATTTCCTAGAGGTACGTGAATGTGATCTAGAAAAGGGTTAAATAGATCATTATACGATTATGTATAACCTTTTCATTTAAGCATATTTTACCAAATAATTAAGCAATTTTATGCGCAGCGGAATTAGTTTTTCTGGTAAAACTACTTTCTGATCATAAATAACAAGATACACAATTTTGTACAAGATTTGCTATTGGAAAGACATTATAGACATTTATAAAATACACATCATACACATATACATATGAAAGATGAAAAAAAGGGTAAAGAGGTATTGAGAACACGAGAATTTTTAAAAGGTTTGGAGCCTGAACTACTCCTACTCATACTCATCTCTTCCACTCTGTGGAGCATGAATATTTCACTAAGGATAAATGGACAGTAAGTCTTTACAATTTGGACACTGAGTCCTAGACACTAAGTCCTCCCACTAAAGGTCTAATTCATTAAGAATCATGTGGGTCATTAAGTCCCATCTTATTTCATCAGGACACTAAATCATCTTCCCTCAATAAGGATTGATTTCTCTGAATCAAACGGGTTTTACTCGATTTTTTCCTTAGGACACTAAGTTATCTTCCTATCTTGGGGCAGATTTCTCTGAATCTGGTGGGTCACTAAGTCCCGACTTTACTGATGTTGGAGCTAATGTTAGGGGGTGCTGCCAATTTAGCTTTAAGCTCATTAAGAATGAACTTGGCAACTGAGAAGTGATTTTAGGAGCCTTCAAGATCTTCCTTATTAACTTTTGCTACGGAATCACTTTGGATCGATCCTCCAAAATGTTGAGAGACTTTGGGTTGAGGATAACTCTGTTCAGCTAATCGATCTCTTCTACGGTCTCTTGTAGATTGGTATATTCTTCCTTATGCTCCTTCAGTGTATAAACCAATCTTCTTCATTCAGCTCTGACCGTTTCTACTTCAACCTAATAAGCTTATGTTGGTTGAATAAATATTTTCCCATTTTCTTTTCTCGACCTGATGTCTGCATTAATCGATCTCTCTTGTAGACCTTATGTTTTTGTTGGTCTCTCTATCTTTTTCATCTTCTCTTGCTCTATCTATTTATGAAGAGATGTTTGTTAATGCACCCTTTGGAAAATAACTGTTGATTCATTTAATATGTTGATTCTTGAAGATATTTAATCTTGACATTTAGAAACAAATGTCAGCTTACTTTTGGCTCTGTCTTCTTTTTCAATATGTAAAAAATGGAAAACCACGTGGTTGGTGTTATATTGTTAAATAGTTGTTAGATACATCTTTTTCTTCCTTCCAGTTTAAATCATCCATCAGTCAGCTAATGTCTTGAGATTCTCAACATTCAAGACTTCTCATTGTCATGTTAGATCTGATTTGACTTATACTAATTTTTAATCATATATTTCTTTGAAGTTTGTGACATTTGACTTGGCTAACTCTATGATATGCGATTCTTCAATTAACTCTGCGTTCTGATCACTTTACGAACTGTTCTATGGTTTGCAAACTCTGCGATTTGTATGTTTGAGTGACTGTTCTGTGATCTGTATTTCTCCATACGATCTTAGAGTAACTTCTGTAACTTGCTATGCGAACTCTGAAATTATTTTTATAATCTTCAACTGTATTACAGTATTTCAGAGTTGCCTTGTTCAATGATTTGTTATGTCAGCAGTTGTTCAATGATCTTGCATTCTACCTTTTATTCAACTAGACACTTTAATCGACTTCACAATCTTTCAGCCCTACGATTCTTCATTATGTTTTACGAACTTAGAGCGTTACAATATTTAATTTTCACTTTCTTAATCTTAGTTCACTTCCTAAGAACTGAGACTTCTCCTTATTCGAAATTAATTTTCTGTCTTTCCCAAGTTTGTTTTCTTCATTAACTTGACTAGCTCCACGTTAATTTGACATTTGTTGACTCCACTTTTTCTTTGTTCAGTTGCACACCTTTTGTTACAGTGAATGTCACTTTTCCTTTTTGATAATCTAGTTATCGTTCAATCATCCTCTCTTCATTGTCTTCTTCATTTAGTTTACTTCAGATTATTTCTTGACGAAGATATCCTAATTATATGTCGTAAAAAATCTGTCTCTTAGTATTGTTGGCATTATGTTCTATGATAGGTATAGGATTGAGGCAGCTTATCAATAATGTAGCTCTATGTTCTGAAGTGACTCAACAATCTGAGGGTATTCAGTTCAGCTTCATTCTGTGATTTTGAGTACATTAACTTGTTTAGCACTTTTGAGCTTCTATCTTGACTTATTTAGCTAGAATTTTTTTGTCTTTGTTGTTCTATGATTAGTCTACTTAACATAACTCCATGAACTCATTATATGTGTTGATCTTGTGGGATAATCTTTGCTTCTTCTGGATCTTTCTCCTATTTATAAGTAATTCTGATTTCTCCTTCTCAGTGCTTTATCATTCTTTTCTTGTCTGCTTAGCATAGGACTTCTTAAGATCTTCTTGTGGTTATTCAGTTAATATCCTCAGTGGCTTTGCGTTCTTTATTGATCGTTTTCTTTTTATTCTTTACGATCTTCTGTTTACTCAACGATTCTACTTTGTTTTGCATTCTACGATTTTGATAATCTTTTCAGCCGCACTTTACTAAACGATTTGAGAATTTTGTACCGTAGTGTTAAGTCTACTCAATGACTATTGTTGACTCTACAATTTTAGCTACTCTACTTATTTACTTTGCGATCTATTTGTTCTTCGTTTGTAAACGTAAACATTTTACTCGACAATTAAGCTTTACAAACTTCCAATTTTCTTCATTCTTTTCAGATTCTGTCATTTCTTCCTAATCTATCACATTTTAATGATAATACTCTTTATTTGGATTCAACCTAACAAACTTGATCCCAAATGTCATTTTACAATAATATTCTTTTAAGGATAATATAGAGTTTATCTTTTGGATCAACCTAACAAATTTGATCATTTAACTAGTCTATCATTTTCAAATACGGATCAACTTAACACATTTGATCCCTAAGTCATTTTACTATAATTGTTCTTTTTAAGGACTGTACAAAACTAAAACAAATATTTTTATATTCACATTTGTCTTTATATGATTGATTTTTCTTTTATTTTCTTAATCAAATATAACTTTACGAAAAGTATAATCACATTAAGTTACACATTCATTGTAGGGAAATATTGTCAGATATAGAAAACGACAACATTAACATTTTTAAATAAAAATGATCAACGATACTATCACTCTTAACCGTTAATATACCTGGTGGTAAAGGAATAGTAGAACACGGTATTGCACAGTAGCATACGGTATTGCACAGTAGCACACGGTATTGCACAGTGTTTTATATTATTGAACTGATAAAGTAGCTATTATACAATATTGACTTTATTGAACCAATAATTATCACATGCATAATAATTCATATTATTAAATTGATAATTATCACAGTAGCATATGCATAGTAATTCACATTACTAAATCAATAATTGTTATTACACAGTAACATACGCTTTCTTTTATTTATTTTTTGTATTATTGTTATCATTATTATGATGTTGATTTAACTGTTGTATTTCATTATTAGTTGGTATTTATGCTTGTATATTGAGTCTTTGACTTAGAAAGCCAACTACACTACATTTACAACAATTAGTCACAATAATGAATAATTATAAATTATTGTTGAAAAATTAAATTGATAAAATTATTTATTTTATTATAATAAATTATATAATGTTATTTACTTTATATAAATTATGTAAAGTTAATTGTTTTATTATGATATATTATATAAAGTTATTTATTTTATATATAAAGTTAATTGATTTATATATAAAGTAAATTGTTTCATATATAAAGTTAATTGATTTATATATAAAGTTAGTTGTTTTATATATAAAGTTAATTGATTTATATATAAAGTTAGTTGTTTTATATATAAAGTTAATTGATTTATATATAAAGTTAGTTGTCTTATATATAAAGTTAATTGTCTTATATATAAAGTTAGTTATTTTATTAAATGAATGGTATAGATTAACGATAATGTAATAATTTTAGAATTTGAAATGAACGGTGTAGATTAAAGATCTTTAAATGAATGGTTTAGATTAAAGAAATATTAAAAGATAAAATGTGTGGTATGGATTAAACATTATCTTGCAATATACGGTTTGAATTAAATTAAGAAATCTTATATTATGATTAAAAAAAAAATTGGCTATAAATAGAAGTCTTAACTTAAGAATTTTTCATAAACTTTATTACTTATTCTTTCTTTCACTCTCTAAATATTACTTTGTGTAAGTTCCCTCTAAATGTGTTAAAATCATCTTAAGTATTTGTGAAGATCTGTAAGAACGCGAGTACTGTTCAAGTAAGTCTTTTTACAAAAGTTAGTCAAGCAACCGCACACATCACACAGTGTTTATAAATCATCATTTAGAAGACTCTTTCTTTAGAAGATTCATTTTGAAAAAAAAATTCTAGAAGATTCTTTTGAAATATTATTTTCAAAAACTATTTTGAAATTTATTATACTTTATTCTGTACACTACACAAATTTTTACTATCAAATCACTTTTGATGATTTTATACGAATTGGTATACACCATAAAATTATATATGGTAGTTACTAATTAAATTATAAATATATAGGTTGATCCACTACATTTAAAGTAATCTATTTTCACGTGTTAATGTAAGAGGTATCATTCTTTTCATACTCGTAAAAGGATATCATTTTCTTTTTTACTTGTAATAGATATCATTTTTTTAATACTCTCAAACTTACTATGGTAAGTACTATTTGGTAAAACTTTCTGAAATAATAATATGTTCCTTAATAGTTTGCGCTTCATTTAATATCATTTTAATTGAACCTTCCTATTTTTTTGATCCTTACTATTGAACTTTAATAATTATTTTTGAACTATGGATCTTGAATATCATTCTTGAATTTGACTCTATATCATGTTCACAATTTGGACATTATTTGAATATGCAAAGTAAAATTGTAAACTTTCGATATTTATTGTTTATCCTGTTTCTTCTGTTCATCATTTATATTGCTGTTATTTGTACTAATCATCAAGAATCAAGTTGTTGTGAATATATTTGGCCTGAGTGCAAAGATAAAATAATTGGTGAATATTTGTGGCATATGGCAAATTAAAGGCGATATAATTGTGGTGCAGATGATAGGTTAAAGGCGATATAATAGGATAAATGCGATATAATTGTTGTATGTCTTTTAAGGCACGTGGTGAATGTTCCCTTTAGCTTGAAGCAAAGAAGAACTGTTGTTTGGCATGATCATGACTAGTAGTGTTTCAGATGATAAAAGTTGATGATATTTTCTAAAAAAGATAAGCGAGTGGACATCATAGTCTATATAATTTTTCCTAATGGTTGTTATTACTCTGCAGTTGTTGATCTAAACTTTGTTCAAGAATTTTATTGCAGTTGTTGATTTAAAACTTGTTACTTATTATATTCTATCAAGAACTTAACTGTTGAAGGCTAATGATAACTTATTCATCATTATCTTAGTCATGTTATTCTTTACTGAGCTATTTGAGCTCATCATTTCCTTTTTGTTCCATTGATCTTCAACAGGAGATGAGAGAGTAGCTGGGTCTAGCCGGGGGATGGAGTGAAGGTCCAAGTAATAGCTATAATAGTCTTCATACGTTGTAAAATAGTGTGTCAATAATAATGAAGACTTAGTTGTGTATTATTTGAATACTGTATTGTGATAAATTGTACGTTGTATTGTAATAGTTGTTGTATATTTTGACGACTCAAGTTTGGACTATGTGGGCCCAGATTTGGGGTCATCACAATTATAATTATAATCTTCCTCAAGAAAACTTTCACTTACATTTTCAGAGTTTGAAAGAAGTGGTACAAATGCACGTTCCAATTTGGTTGACTTATGTGTAGTACATCTCAATAACTCATTGACTTTATCTAAATATTTAGACTCATCCCAGTTTTGATCAAGGTAAAGAAAAAGTCTATTGGATCATCCACAACCATATATTTATTTTAATTCTTTTTTTGGGTCATTGATAATTCTTGAATCATGTTTACTTTTATGGGCTAGTCAAAAAAATCATTAGGTTCCTTTCCATATTAAACACGTTTAAGTCAATTGTCATGTTTCCAAATGTCAATTTCATTAATCAATTTCTACAATTGATTAACGCATTAGATGTTGCTAAAAATTATCTACCTAAAATGACAGAAATTTGACCATTGGGATTGGTAACAAGTTGGGTTTCAAGGACAACACAATCAATAGGGAACACAAAATCGCAATCCTTAATGAGTACATCTTCAACTATTCTCTTTGGCACTTTAATGGAACGGTTAGCTAGTTGGAGTGTGACTTTTGTCTTTTTCAACTTTCCTAAGTCCAAGGTTTGGTACACAAAAATGGTGAAAATTTCACACTCGCTCCTAAATCAAGCAAAGCTTTTTCAATTAAAGTGTCTCTAATCATGCATGAAATAGTAGGACAACCGGGGTCTTTATACTTCACAGTGACTTGGCATGACATGATATAACTAACATAAGCTGTTATAAAAGTTTTCTTAGGAACATGAGTGATTCTTTTGAGTGTGAACAAATCTTTTAGACATTTAGCATACATGGGAACTTGTTGAATGACATCTAGAAGAGAAATATTAATTTTCACTTGTTTGACCACTTCAAGAATTTTTTCTAACTAAGTTGATTGCTTGTTTAAAATAAATCTTTGAAGGAATGGGGCTTTTAGTTTAAAGACTTTTTCATTTAACTCAGAAGATGTGGTTTGATCATTTTTTGACAATTGCTTAGTAGATGAGTCTATTGACTCAGAGTTTGTGAGCTTTTCAGGATGGGCTGATTTTGAAGTTTGATTATTAGATTCATCAATTAAATTTTCCTCTTTTTCATTATCAATGTCAGCATGACTGTTAAAATAATTTACAGACCTTAAAGAGATTACAGAATTCACATGATTGACTTAGTTATTTTCGAGTGAATTGACATGATAAAGTTTTTAATTAGGGACTGAAAATTTTGGATTGGTCTCGGGCTAGCTGAAAAACTTACCCTTTCTCTTTTACTAACTATGGTGATTAATTGACTCATTAGGATCTCTAAACGAGATAAGACTTGGTTAATGTTTTGCATGGCTTGGTTAGTGTGACGTCCCAAAATTTCGAATGTATTTTATATAATAGTAAAATAAAAATTTAATAAATAAAAATTTTGTTATAAGACGAAGCGGGTTATGATGAATAAAAATATATGTGTGTTATTTGTATTTTGAAATATATGATTTATGGGGAAGATAAAAATATGTATATATTTATATGTGAAATAAATACATTTATTTGAAAATAAAATTTAATAGTTAATTAAAACTATTAAATTACTTGGATGAAATTAGCTACAAAATTTAAAATGAAGTTTCTGTTGTATTGCAGATAATTGTAATATGTTTATATATGTGTATTATATATACACATATTTGAAAATGGGAATTTATAAGTAAATTAACTATTAAATTAATAGTTTGAATTAATTATGAGTTGGAATGTGAAGCAAGGAAATTAATTAATTTATATTAATTAATTAAAATTAAGTTAAAATTATATTAGAAATTAATTTTAAATAATATGCCTTGTGTGGCAATGGATTAAATTATGATGAATTAAATTTCATATATGGGATAATTAATTCGCTTAAATAAAAAAGTGAATTAATGTATGTATTTTTATTTTTTTATAAAATTGAGGGAGTTAATTAAACTCATTGTTTTAATATATTACATATAAATGTAATATACTTATGGAATGGTTTAATATAATACATATAAATGTAATAAATTTATGAAATGGCTTAATATATTATATTATGCCAACCAAATATGAATGCAAGTATGAAATGAGGAAATTAAGTCACTAATTTTATTAGTGGGGTTATATATTGTTTTTTAATAAAGAAAGCTCTTTTTTATTTAGTTAATGATGAGAATTATTTTGCACTAATTAAAAATGTAAGATAAATAAGGGTATAACATTTTATATTATGCCAAAAGGATGTGAATTAAATATGAATTGAGTTTGAATATATATATATATATATATATATATATATATATATATATATATATATATATATATGTATATATGCTTTGTTGAATAAAAAGAGAATGCTGAATATAGAAATTGTTAGTGCCGAGTTATTAAGTTAGTGGAATAATTGTGTTTCCTAAGCAAATTGGTAGGCCACCTAACTGCTTCATACCTTAGTAGTGGAATAGCTCAGCAATTGGGAGATGCATTTTTCAAACTTCATTTTCTTAAGTCCATCAAAGTTCTTCCATGTAACATTTCCTCTCTAAGCTACCATGCTCACGTTAGAAAATTCATTGAATTCTATACCAAAACTCCAACAAATTAGAGGAAATAAACCATAGAAATTGTAATTCAAACTTGGATGGTGGAAAATGTTGATCAAATTACATCACGTGAAGAGGCTCAAAGTCAGCCCAATCAAAGAATGAATAAAGCTCAATCAATTAAAGCTTCAATCAGAGGTAAATACTCAACTTTTACCAAGTCCCTTATGGCTCAATGGTAAAACAACTACTCATAAGATTTTGGGTGTATGAGATATTGGGATCCAATCTTAACAAAGCCAAGATTGTTAAAATTCTGTTCAAATTACCAACAACAACAACAAAAATCAACTTTTTTCAATTCGAAGAATTGTTAGAAATTAATTAATAGATATTGTAAAATTGTTGTGGGAGGATTGGATTATGGAACCATGAAAGGTTCTGTTGGAATAAGTATGGGTTTGAGCTATGGCCAAATGGGTTTTACATGATTAAAATCACATGAAAACAGAATTTTTAACTCATGCATGATATATGTTTGTGAAAATGCTTCAAAGAGAATTTTTGTGTAAAACGTGAAATTGATTCATGATTTTAATAGCATGGCATGTATACAGATATTTTGTAAGATAATTGAACTTATTTGATGCAAGGAACATCAAAATGGGGGCTTGTGTATGCCTTGAAATTATGAAGAAAGTTATTTTCTAGTGCAGACCAACTACGTCGGGGCGCAGTAAATACAAAGGAAATCAACGCCGAGGTGCTGGTTGTTTATTTTTTTTATGGGAATTGGAAACTGCGCCGAGGCACGGTATTTATAAAGGGAGGACAGCACCAGGGCGCTGTTCTCCAGAAATTGTTTCTAATTTTAATTAAAAAATTGACTTTTTCAAGAATGTATTTAAGGCATCAAAGGATGATTTTAAAGATAGATCATGGTTATATGAGATGTGAAGTCTAAGTAGGTTAATAAATCATGTATTTCAAATTTTTTATATTGCGTTATATAAAACAAATGAAGTTTTCGATAAGAGTTTTAAACGGTTAAATTGTATAAAATATCTAAGTTGTTTAATTCAACTTAAAATGTATTACGAGACTATAATTAAACATATGTAAGGTATTATACATTGAGCGTAACACGAGTTGAAGATTTATAAACTAATCTAGATGATTTAAATTTTGCACGAACTGGAAGAATGCGTTATAACCAAATTGTATGACATGTTCATTGAAGGGTTAAATGACGATGATTATTGTACGAAAGGCATTAGATGACGCGTAAAACAATAAACGAAAGTTGAGGCAAGTTTTTTAGATTTGCTTGCTATGTGAAACTTATTTTTAACTTGTTGCTATATGAAACATGTGAAATGATGAATGTGCATTAACTGAGAAAATTGTTGATCAATATGAATGTAATAAATGTGATACGTGTTAAACATGTATTAAATATAAAATGATTGAATGTGTTGTATGCAAACTGAGATGCATATAGTATCCGCACAACATGAAGAATATAATGCATATATAGATGCACAATATTAGATACATGACACATGATTACCATGTATGACATGTATGAAATGTGAAACATGAAATATGTTATCTGTTAGACTTACTAAAACGTCGCACTCATTCTTGCAATTAATTTTACAGTTATAGATCGAGGAGTCAGACGAATGTAACAATAAAGAACTGAGTTTGTGTAATGAGCAACCATTGATTGTTTCTTTTAGCTGACTATGTACCAAGTCAGAATGACTAGTTGTAATAAACTAAGTTGTATTAATTTTCAAAAATGCAAATATAAAATATTCATTTTTAAACTTGAGATGTAAACTGTATGTATCTAACTTGTAATGTAATGTGATACAGTTGGAATACTATATGAAAGATGGTATATACTATGATTGTGTTATACTGATTAGTATATTAGTTTATTAAATCTAAACTGTTTGGGTTACAATGGAATGTATAAAACGAAGGAATCAATTGATAACAGTTGAATTATTCTATTCACAATTATATATTAAGAATGAATCATAGAATATATGATTTTGGAAATATGAAGGAAAAGTAAAAAATTGCGATTCTGGAATACAGAAATTTAAGTTATAAAATTTTAAATAACTGAGTGGTAATATATATATTGATATTGAATAATATTATAAGAAGTTTTTAAAATTCACAAATATTATCGATTATACTATTAATTATGACATGGAAATTATAATGAGGTTGGATCGTGAGCACCGAACCCGAGGTTCAAGGAACCCGAATTTGGGAGCGTCACATGTTGGTATCAGAGCTGGTATGTTATAAATCTTAACTGTGAGTACCTTAGACTATAACCACAGTGAAAATGACAGAAATGATAAGAAATGAATTTTGAAAATTAATAAAAGAGTTAAAATGTATAAACTAGAATAATCAAAGAAGAATTTAACAGAGCTATATGAGAATGAAAATAAGAAAATCAAGAGACTTCTGACTCAAGAAATAAAGATAAAACGATCATAAGGAAAAGAAGAATTTTTTTTTGTTGAGAATAATATATTTCCGGGGGAATTTATTCCATTGAAAATCGCCAAATCAACACATATTATTTTTGAAATAATATAAACTGAAACACATATAATTTATTCTTATAATGAATTGCAAATCGCCAAATCAACACATATAATTTTTGATATAATATAAACTGAAACGTAAAAAAAACTCATCAGTCATCAATTAAAATACATCTTTCTTAGCGTTTTTATCTTCTGCAAGAACTGAGGAATTTAGCAAATACTTGAAGGCAGACTGAGAAGGAGGGAAGAAAAAAGAAGGTAGATAGATGTCTGTAAGCATTTGAAAAAGGAAAGAAAGTAATAGAATAGCCGTGTATGTTAACATCTTTTTTTTTAATTGGTTTAGTTTGAACTTCAACACTATAGTAGAGTCCTTAAAATTTTATTGGGATTTGAAAATTACTTTTATATACCTATATCATTATATATTTATATTTTTAATTTCACACACATACACACACACACACATAAGGGCGGAGCCACGC
This sequence comes from Hedera helix, assembly GCA_947179155.2. Lineage (NCBI taxonomy): Eukaryota > Viridiplantae > Streptophyta > Magnoliopsida > Apiales > Araliaceae > Hedera > Hedera helix. Next base: position 28,022,364 of record OX359275.1, on the reverse strand, counting down.
TTGGGCTACGGTGGGTTGTAGCCCGGGTGAAGATTTCCTGCCGGAATTTGGGAGTAGATGTAGATCTAGACTGGATGGAACTGAAATTGAGTGTGGAATTTGGGTGATTTCCGAGCTTCTATTTGGCCAGGTGGTGGGGTGGCGGTCGGAGTTGTGGCTTGTGGAAGGGGAGAGCGGTTGTTTGCGGTGGTGATCGCTGGTGAGATGAGTGGAGAAGAGTGAGAGTGGAAAGGAGAGAAATGGAAGAAGCTCATATCGCGTTTGCTCCCACCGGTCGGTCAAAATGTCATAAACTGCCCCTTGTTTAGTTGAATTACCCTTCACATTCACCATATAAAGCTTCCCTTTATACTCAACTGTCTCAATCGCTTCTCTACTAAACCTACCATCTTTCAGGGCTTCCATTCTTTCCCATTTCCACTCTTTATTTTTATTATTTTTCATGTCCCATTTCTCAACCGAGCATTCCACGTCGCTCTAGTAATACGGTCCCACACCGCTTGCCACGTAGACTGCTCCATTAGCTTACGCGGTGATGCACCAACGACGTGGCGCGGTTAGTGGTGGGCCCAAGAACCATTTACTTGAAAGAGGGTTGAAAACTATTAGATGGGATAGAGCGAGGAGTAGGTGGTGGTTGGTGGCGGCGATGAGGACTAGGTGGCCTGGATTGGATAGGGAGATTTCGGGATATGAAGGAGGGGTGGCGGTGGAGGAGATGTAGAGTGGGGTTTGATGGAGGAGGAGGGAGGGGATTCCATGTGGATGAAATTGGGTCTAAAGAGAAGAATTCAATTGAGTTTGATACGTTTTGGTTTATATTTTTTGTAGAAAAAAGGGCGTATAGGGAGAAGAAAGGAGGGAAGGAAGGAGAGTAGATGAGGCAGCGCCATAGGCGGTAGACCGCGGAGAGGAGAGAAGGGGGGAGAGTTGTGAGGCAAAGCTGTGCAAGGTAGTTGGTAGCCCAGTACAAAAAAAAATCCTGACTCCGCCCTTGCACACACACACACACGCACACACACACACACACATATATATATATATATATATATATATATATATATATATATATATATATATATATATATAGTTGGGACCTCCCTGATCGGGGGCCTAGGGCGGTCAACCCTTCCCCCGTTATGAGCCTAGCCATATTAATACTAAATAATTTCTATTTTTATGTTTATTAAATTTCTCTGTATCTTGAACTAAAATCTGAATGATTTATCTTTGTTTAATTTTTTTTTAGCACTGATTGTTTTTGTTGCCATATTCCAATAGAAGAAGCCCAGTTAATTGTTGTCGGCTATACAATTGAAAAATAAATGTTACTCATCCTTGTTTTTCCTTTTTTTTTTTGTTCTTATTTTTTTCTCCGACCTAACATGTTTTTTCCCCTTGATAATCGATCAGCTATAAGAAACAAAGGTACAGTGTGCATCTTGAATCTGGATAATGGACACATTTTTCTGGAGCTCAATGATCTCACTAGAATATGACCTTTAATCTATATTAGTTTAAAAATAATAATATTTGTGACGAAGCTGCATGCCAAAAATATTAAATCAGGTCCTATACAAATGAAAGTACCTTTCTTTGTTATTATATATTGTATGCTATGATTAGCTAACTAAAAATGCATTGCTCATTACGTCACAATGTCTAGTCCAAAGACATAAAATAAGAGTATATGATTCAAATATTGTAATCTAAGAACAATATTTCTCACTAACTTTTTCTTTTTTTGGCTGTGGAAGGAATACCGTATAGTTTATTGTAAAATATTTGATTAATGACCTTTTCAAGAAATATTAGGAATTTAAAGTGATCAATAGTTTATGGAGATGGGAATCAAGAATTTAATCTTTGCTTTATGAAGATCATATACGATAAAAAAAATAGTAAATTATTAGCTAAAGCAGAGAGATGGTGGGTGCTCTATTTCAAGAAATTTTGGTGCCCTAGAATCCTATTAACTTGAAAAAGAAGCATCTTGAAATAAGAGTATAGAATCTATACTGTACTATACTATAATAACGCAAGAGGAGATCTTTTCCGAGTCAATTTCGTTCGTCCCTATCGACTCAATTCACTGAGTTTGTCTCTTTTGTCTCTTTTAATTGGCTTTCCATCTTCCACCGACTTTTCATTTGGCCTCCTCTTCGTAGCTGTTCCATCTTCTCAAATCTTCAATCTTACATTTGAAACAATTCTTTTCCAAAATCCCAATCCAACGAGAGACTCAAAACCTTTGCTAGCGATACCTTCCTCCTTCACCCATGTACCATCGAAAATCAATTGGCCTCTTTTTCATAGTTGTTCCATCTTCTCAAGTCTTCAATCTTCCATTTGAAACGATTTTTTTTTCTTTCTGAAAACCCAATCCAATGAGCGACTCAAAACTTTCGTCGGCGATACATTCTTCCTTCACCCATGTACCATCGAAAATCTGCAATCAACAGTGAGAAATTGTTATAATCAACCAACATGAAAAGGACCCATCATAAACCTACCTCATAATTTCTCTCTTCCTTTCAGGGACCTTTAACTCAAACTGTGTAGTAATCTGGATACCTAGGGTTTATCAATTTTGTGTAGTAATCTGAAATTCTGGAGTAATAGGCTGACAGAGGCGAATCCAGGATTTTGTCCCAGCAGGAGCGGATTTTAATTTTTTTTGAAAAATAAATAAATAAAACTTGAATTAATCTTAATATTAACTAAATCTTTTTGTCTCATCGACTCGGATGAATTGTGATGTCGATGATTCGGTTTTGGAATGTTTGAATTTTGCAAACATATCATGAATGCCTAAATCAATCAATATGCAATTAACAACCCTAAACAAACTACTCATTTATGCAAAATCCAAACTAAAAAATATATATCAGAATAAAAATATGAGTTAAGACTCGAGAGACAAATTAAAAACTTACTTGTCATAATTCAATTTGAATGATTCCCAAAAAAAAAAAAAATTCAACCATCCAATATTAATGTTTTCTCAATGTCTCAAATCAAATTTGATTTCTGTATTTAAACAAAATCAAGGAAAAACATATCAAAATCAACCCACAATTAATTGGGTAAACAAATACTTGGATTCAGGTACCCAGAATCAGAAAACCCCATACAGAAAAAATATTTATAACTAAAATACAATTAACTTGGGAAATAAATACTTGAAGCCAGGTACCCAGAAGCAGAAAACCCCAGAAAAGAAAGGATATTTATGAACTTAAACACAATTAATTGAGTAAAAAATATTAAAGCCCAGTCCCTAGTGCCCAAAAGAGAAAACCCCAGGAAGATAAGATTTTTATGAACTAATATACAATTAAACAAACCCAAAAAAACAAGAACATCTCAGATAAAAATCAACTCTGAACTACAATGCATTTAACAAAATACATTTATACACTACACAAATTAATTATCTTTTCCAATATGTATTATGCATACAAACACACAAAATCACACACACACACACACACACACACATATAAATATGAAATCAGAATCAATACAAATTTATCGCAAAAACGAATCCTAACCTTCCGAGTGTGTCCCTACAAAGTCCTACAACAAACTAGATCTTTGGGGCTAAATGAAACTGGAGTCTTGCTTTGCGACCAAACATTTCCCGCAACTGTAAATTTAACAAAAAATCGAACAGATCTAAAAAAAAATCAAAAACAAATAAAAATGTATAGAATCCGTATCTGCCCAATTTTTTTGGTGCAAAAATTTAAAAAAAAAAAGTGAGAAAAATTAAAATCAAACCATCAGTATCCATTAGAAGTAAGCGCTTCCGCTTCAAACATTCTCTTAGGTTATATTTGTTTGTAAAAAATATATTTACAATTAGACTATTTACCTTAATTTAATATTACTTTACATTATTTAATTATTTGACGAGGGATTATTAATCTCTTAATGTTGAACTATTAGTCTCATAAAGTCATTTAATAGTTTAAAATGAGTGAGACTATTAATTCTAACATTTTAATAGGATTATATAATTTCACATAAATAGTTTTAGGAATGATTAAAAAAAATAGTCCATAAAAATATTTAAAGGACTATTAATCCCCTATCATAAAATAAAATAATCTGAAATAGTATTAAATTAATATAAATAAACAAATTTTAAATATATTTTCTTAAAAACAAACATAGACATAGAGAATTCAGTCTCTGTAGTTGCAATGCCACATGGAAGAAATAAAGGATAGTGCGAAATGGAAGACATAAGAAGAGATTTAAAGTCAAAGAAAAGAACGGACATGCCCAAGGCACCTACAACCAACCTCACTCAGCAGCACACTACCCAAGGACAAAAGCATAGAAACTTTATGTTACCACGTCAATTTTTTTTGTTGCACATAAAAGCGTGAACCACATAACACTACCTACATTTGAACCACATAACACTACCACAAAACATGTTCAGCAATAAAAAAATATCCATCTACTTTCATTAAAAATAATATTTTTCTACTACCGAAAAAATTCACCAAAAAACTATCCACAATTCAACACTCCTACATGTAGCTGCCTCTATTACCCACTCACTACCTACATTTTACTATTACCGAAATAATCCACCAAAAGTCAGCGAAGTCAGCTGCCTCTGTTCCCCTTTGTGTAGATCCGCCCCTATAGGCTGATGGTTGATTCAACAATCAACAGTTATCTCATCGAAAGAATAAAGGAAAATCTCTGAAGTGGATAATTTACTTTCAAAGAAAGTCGCCAATTGTTACCTCAAACGTGAATTCGTCGGTGGGTACCTATAGAGTCATTTACAAAGCCATAGACACTAAGGTATGAAAAATCACTCATATATATATATATATATATATATATATATATATATATATATATATATATATATATATATATATCCTGGGGGTTTATCAGGGTGTTGATTGTTTTCTGGGAAAAGGTCCACACTTTTTTTATTTCTTGATTTTCAGTTAGGATTTTAAGATTGAACTTAAATTTGTCATTGTAGAAGAAAACCCATTTTTTTGTTTTATATTATGGTATTAGTTTTCTGAAGTAAAACCCACAATTTGTTTTGATGAGATAGGAAGGTTTAGTTCATATTAAACCTTTTGTTGTGCCCATCTATTTTAATGATCTGATATGAAACATATTGAATTTAAATTTGTTACATTTTTAGTGCGGCATTTTGTTTCTACTGAATAGTTTAGAGATGATTTTTGTGTCAGATACCTCTATTTTGGGGGCTCTATTTGGTTCTTTTAAAATGTATTGTGCATGGAGCCGACCAAGATCATTTTACTAGGTATGTACTAACCATAATCAAACTTTTGCAAAGTTTTAATTAATTCTTGATATTTTATTTGTTTGTAAAGTCTGCTTAGGATACAGTTTGAAAAATTAGTTGAGCTATTTATTCATTTAGAGAACGATACCTGATACTATAATTTAAAGTGCACTGACATGAAATTCTTACTAACAAAATATATGAATCTTTATGTATATAGTGTTAATTGAGTGTTCCTTTTTTTTCATGTATTTCTAAGACTATGATGTTTGAAAATTTTCACTGCAATAGAAAAAGGATAGATTTAATGTATTGAGTGTCGTAGTATATCTTTCGATTACAATGTAGCGAGAAGCTTACTACATTCCAATGGCTTAGAATAAAGTTTTAGATTCATATAAACAATGACTTCTTCACCTAAATAAATTATCGCCTCTTCACTGATGTTCGCCTCCATCGACTCTTGCAAAACCATCTTTTTCTTTTCATCAACTACCTCTTCTTTAAAAATGATAATTTTTCCTCTCTCTAGGGTTTGTCTCTCTAGAATTCGAATGCTTTAAGGCTTTATGGGTGAAGCAAATCGAGAGATTGCGAACTGTAAAAAATACAATAACTATATACAAAAAATTCTAAAGAAAAATTTGAAATAAATACTTTCAAGCTAGCCCATGTCTTGCACATGTTATCAAACTTATAAGTGTAATGACCCAAGTTTATATTCCCTTGTTAGTACCACATCTGTATTTGGGAAACCACTCAGCCTCCCTTACATTATAAATAGGAATGCTTGGCCTTTGTTTAGCATCGCTTACAATGAAGACCTTCAATTTTGAGTAAAGACCTTGTTGTGATAGGACTTTTTATAAAAGACCTCCTTAGTTAAAAATATTTTGACGTCGAGGGTGTAAGTAATCTGCAAGACTCGTAATTTTCGGGTAAGTTTCTTATTTAATTTTCTGCATTGTGATTATTGTTTTTATAGTTTTAAATATTGTATTTAGTTTATTAGTTGATATTTTAGTATATTTTGTTAGTAATTAGTATTTTTGCATTGTTATTATTTTTATAGCTTAATTATTGTTTTGTATTTAAGTTATTAGTTAATAGTTTTAGTAGCATTATTGACTTTAATTATTGTTTTATATTTAGATTATTAGTTAATATATTTTGTTAGCAATTAACATTATTGGCTTTAATTATTGTTTTATAATTAGAATTTTAGTTAATAGTTTTAGATTAGTATTATTGACTTAATTATTGTTTTGTAGTTAGATTATTAGTTAATATTTGGAATATTAGATTATTATTTTTATAACTTTAAAGTTTTGACATAATAAGAATATTTGTTCGAAAAGGGATTAAAGATTGAAAGAATATTTTTGTAAATATAATTATACTTATTTTGAAAGAAATAAGAAGGCTGTTAAATAATAGAATTTTATCCTAATGACATTTATATGTTCTAAATTTATATTTAGGAATCGTTTGACTACTAATTTTGTGTTCAACAATATTAAGGTAAGTGACTTTTCGGAACTTTTTAGTATTTTTGAACTGTATAGTGTAAGACCCCAAAATTATGAAATACAAATTTAATTTTTCTTCGTATATATTTTCTCCAAAACAGTAAGTGGTTAAATTGGCAAAGTTAAAAGTTAAGAATGTTATGTGCAAATTTTTTTATGTCGGACAATATTCGTTTTGTCGGGGAATATTTGGGTCGTACGACGGCGCTGAATAACTAACTATTGGTGGACCCCACAACGGAATATTTGTCGGATATAGAAAACGACAGAAGTAGCCTTTTTAAATAAAAATAGTCAACGGTGTTATCACATTTAACTATTAAAATACCGGTGATAAAAGAATAGTAGCATATGGTATTTTATGGTATTTTATTATGGCACACAGTATTCTACAGTAGCACACAGTTTTGCACAGTGTCTCATATTATTGATCTGATAACGTGGTCATGGCACAGTATTCATTAATAATTGTTGTTACACAGTATTTTGCATTATTGATTCAATAATTATCATAACACTGTCATTGAGTCAATAATTGTTGGTGCACTGTAGTTTATATTATTGAACCAATAATTGTTACAATAGCTCTTGCACTGTATTAAATTAATAACTATCACAGTAACGTGTTCTTACATTAATTTTGAATTATTATTATCACTTTTGTAACATTACTTTAATTATTTTATGGTTAGTTGGTATTTTGGGTATTAAGACAGACTCATTATTTGAAGAACACTAAAATCTGTGATATTAATACATTAAGTCAATAATGCAGAAGATAAATAATATATAAAGTTATTTGATTTTATTATAATATAATATATATATAAAGTTAGTTGGTTTTACTATTAAATATTATAATATATTATATAAACATTTTGTTTTTACATAAAATATTATAATATTTTATATAAAAGTTTTAGAATTCATTCAGTTGGCGTGAATGAATTCTTTCTCTCCACATACCACTCACGCACACATTTTCAAAATCAGCGTGCTCACCTACCGCGCATAGTAACTTATTTTCTCTTATAAATAGCTTGCTCGGCTGAATAGAAAAATCACACCTAAAACATAAACATTTTCTATAAGTATTTTATGAGTTTTCTCTGAAAATAGTAAGGTTATCTTGAGTGTTTGAAAGCCAAAAGGAGTGCAGGAATTTTTCAAGTAAGTCTTTTATTAAAAAATAGTAATTTCATAAATTCTTATTTTTCACGGTATTCACAAATCTTCCTTTAGAAGACTCTTCTTTAAGAAGATTTATTTTTTAAAGCTTACTTTGGAAGATTTATTTTGGAATATTATTTTAAAAACTATTTTAAAGTTGTTATATTATACTACAAAAATTATGTTAAATATATATAATTTTGATAGTTCATATTATACGAGTTATCATACACTTTGAAATTTATATGTGGTAATTACTAATTATATTATAAATATATAGGTTGATCAACCTCATTTAAATCAATATCCAGTCACGTGTTAAGGTAAGGGATGTCATTTTCTTTCATACTCTTAAACTTACTACTGCAAGGGATTATTATTCTTTGATTCTCGAAAATAATATCGTCTCTTTCTTACTTATAAGATGTGTCATTTATTTCCATGTATTAAATTGTGGGAATAACCTTACGGCGCGGATTACCGCCTGTTGGTGAATAACTTTTCGTATTCATTCCTTATTAATCTCTGAGAATAACCTTACTGCGCGGATTACCGTCTGTTGGTGAATAACCCTTTGTAAATTTCTTATTTGTCTCTTGTGAAAATAATTTGTCTACACGAATTATCACATGACACTTTTATTCCATATTCGTTTGTAATATCATTTTCTTTCATATTCGTAAGTGATATTATTTTCCTTTATACTCATAAGGGATACCATCTTTTTCATCTTCCATTATTCAAACTTACTATAGTAAGGGATATTATTTCTTTTATACTCTTAACTTACTATGGTAAGTACTATTTGGTAAAGTTTCCTGAAATGATTATATGTTCCTTAATAGTTTGTGCTTCATTTAATATCATTTCAATTGAACCTTCCTATTTTTCTAAACATTTCTATTGAACTGTAACCATTAATCTGAACTGTGGATCTTGAATATCATTTTTGAATTTCACTCCACATCATGTTGACAATTTGGACATTATTTGAATCTGCACAAAGTAAACTTCCAATACTTATTGTTTATCCTGTTTCTTTTGTTCATCATTTGTATCACTGTTATTTGTACTAATCATCAAGAATCAAGTTGTTGTGAATATCTGTGGCCGGGGGCACAGATGCGATATAATTGTTGAACAGATGATAGGTTAAAGGCGATACATCTGTTCGGTGTCTTTTATGACACGTGGTGAAAGTTCTCTTTGGCCCGTAGTGCAAAGATGAACTGTTGTTTGGTATGATTATGACCAAAGGCTGAATACTGGTATAATCATGATCGTTGGTGTTATATTGAATACTAGGGATAACCCGTGCCTGAAGGCACAGTGCAACTAATATAACAGTTGAGTACTATATCTAATATTTCTAGATTGAAAAATCTAAAACTATTGTGGACTCTCAATTTTATAATAGAACTGAGAGTCCAACCTTTAATACAAAAAGATTGATACTCAATCCAGTCATAATTTTTTTTTGTGAGGCAAATAGTAGTGTGCTACTCATTCTTAACTTAAAATTAGTTCTTGACAAGTTTGGGCAATTAATTGATTGACGATAGCGAGCTCAAATTTGTGTAATATAGTGTTTCCGATTATTTCACACACATTTTCTTTATTAACAAAACAGAATAAGAAGTTTGGGAGCATTTATTTGCTTCTAATATCTCTAACTATCGATCAATATGATTCATGAACAGTATTCCCTATGAAAAAAGGTAGTACTACAAGTCATTTGGTGGGATCCAATGAGGAAAAAAAAAGATATAAAAATCCAAAAGAAAGACTTTTGCATATATACTCAAAAGTATAAAATGAGTCATTTAAGTTCAAATAAAACAATATTGTCATAACACCAACTAAATCGCATCACTATAACATTTTTTCTTGAAATTGGACAAAATATTATCATACCATGAGTCAGAGCTTACTACAATAGTTGCTCTCGATATAACTTGCAAAAACACCAAAAAGATGACACGTAATTGTTCGTGCCTGAAGGCACGGCGTAGATTAAAATTTCAAAAATACTATATTACCTAAAGAGTCTTTGCAACCTAAAATAACTTACAAATCAATTAGAATGAATCTGAACTGTCCCTGTGATTTTCCGTCCAAATCAATTTGCATGTGAAAATTTAACGACCGTAATACCCGAAAAACAGGAAAATGACGCTAATGCTAAAAGGGTGATCCATGTTGTTTACGTTAATTTTATTTTATTTTTATTATTATTACTATTAGTATTGTTATTACTATTATTATTATTATTATTATTATTATTATTATTATTATTAGTATTAGTATTAGTATTGTTATTATTATTATTATTATTATTATTATTATTATTATTGTTGTTGTTGTTGTTGTTGTTGTTGTTACTATTATTATTATTGTTACTATTATTGTTACTATTATTACTATTATTGTTATTCTTATTTGTAATATCCCAGATATTTCCAAGATTTTAAATAATATCTTAATTGATTTTATTAAAGGTTCAGGTTTAAAACCTAGAATTTGAGAAGTAAGATGTGTAGAAAATGGGTAAACATTTTTTTTTAACATAATTTATTTGTTAGAAATTAAATGTGAGAATATTGTATTGATGCATGTAGAGAATTTATTAAGGAAATAAATTCAATTGAGAAGTGAAGGTGAATATATATATATATATATACCTAGAGTTGAGTTTGCTAGTCAAACAAGATGATGTGTGAAGTAAATTAAATACTCAATAAAACTAATAAATTAATTAGTTTAAGTATGGATTAAAAAGGAAAGTCATGTAATATAATTAATTGAATTAATTATATGAGTCATGAATTAAAGCTAAGATTAGCAAGTAGAGAAGTGGAATATTGCCTAGAATGACAATATTAAGAAGATAATTAATTAAGTAATTAACTTAATTATTTAGTTGTCATATAGAGTCCATTAATGGATTTAATACAAGCCCAATATGGGAATACTTGCGTGAAGGTGGGTAATTAAATAATAAGCCCAAATGTTAAATTATGATATAGTCCAAGAGGTAATTAATATAAGTCCAATTAAATAATATTGGAAAGTATGGTATATCATGGTGTGGAAGTCCAATTAAATTAATTACCAAGCCCAAGTTATATATGATATGTGAGTTGTGTTGGGTAGCCCAAGTAATTAAATAAGAGAGCCCAATACAAAGTAATCCATGTAGCCCAAACACATTAAAGTCAAATGATGGTCAATGTGTTGGGAGAATATTTTTCAAGTATTGATTGAGTGTAGAGAATTAACTAATGTATGGTTAATTGAATAACCCTAGTTGGTAGATAAGAGAGAGAATTAACCAAACATTGGTTAATTGATAGAGGAAAGAAGGTAGTGTTGAGAATTAACTATGGGTGAGTTAATTATGTAACCCAATGTGGTAGGATAATTAAAAGTAAATCTAATTGAATTATATTATAAGTCCAATTGATGTATTAAACTAAGTTAAATTAATTAACCTAGTAGTCCATATAATTTAATTTGAACATTGATTTATGTAATAATTAACCAAGCCCAATGCTTGTTTTAATTAAATGTAACATAGGGTATTTAATGTTAGCCCAATGTAACAATTAAATTGAGCCTAACCAAATTAAATAAATGAGCTCAATATAATTCAATTCTAAGGTCCAAAGTGGAGCCCAATGTACAAGTATAGGTGAATATGTATACATATATTGGTGTATATATATATGGATACTTATATAATGATATAGGACATAAAAATAAAGCCAAATTGGTGTAATAAATTGCAAATCCCGAATTTTGAGGGGGCCCCACATGGAAATGTTGAGTGTGGACTTCCTATGGCTTCAATTACACTCCAAAAGTTGCTTACAAGCAACCTTGATGGATATCACACCAATGGTCATTCATGGTAGTCATTCCATGCAATAGTAATCTAGTTTAAGCTCCTAATTTCACCAACACTAGTTGATTAGGAGGTTAATGAAGGATTAACATTGTGCTATAAATAGAAGTGTTCCATACATTGGCTATGTTTGTTAGTCATTTGTAGCATTTTCTAGAGAGAAAAAGGGAGAGCTTCTTGAGAGGTATAGAGAGTTACTCTTATGAGATTGATGATCCACCAAGCAAATTTGCTAGAGAATGGACAAAAGAGAGTCACAATCCAAGATCAAGTCAAGAGGAAGGAGAGCATCCATGTATAAAAGGTTAAAAAGTGTTCTAAACCTTCTTTAGTTCATTTTTATAGTTTAGATATTATTTGAACGGTTAAAATGTATTTTTAACCGATCAAAACACATTTTGATGTTCTAGAAGTCTTTAGCTATGTAATATATGTATATTCATAGTTTGATGGGTTTAACATGGGTTTTATATGTGTTTGTGATGAAAAATTTCATCAAACTCATTGAATAAATTTTTACCGACGAAAACAAATTAATCTAATACGTAGCAGCCCCTTCACGGAATTACTGTTCACAATCCGTAAGTCGGATTTATGATCCGTCAATTTTGGGTGATAGATCCATGAAATATGAAGATTCTCCAAGTTGAATGACTAAAATCCGATTTAAAATGAGCAAGATATGGATTTTCTACCAAAACACCCCATTGTTTTAGGGCTGTGCACAACAGTCCGGTTTGGAGCCAATTTCCGTGACCAAAAAAAATCCAAATTTGATGTTTGATGACAGAAAAATGTAGTTCGGGAAGTTACGAATCCATCGATACCAAATAGGCCTCGATCGGACTTGTAGATTTCATTTTATTCACGTTCTAGCCGGAGACCCCAAGTCTGAAAAAGCATAAAAGCAATCTGCCTATTTTTTTAAAAAAACCGGCCGGTTCGGTTTTTTTCGGTTTTTCATGATTTCTAGGTAGGGCCGGTTCGGGCATTTTTAGGCCGGTTCTTGGGTTGCTTCCAAAAGAGAAAATCCTTATAATTTTATAAAGAAAATTATCAAAATTTAAAATCCGAAATTTTTTGTAATTTGGTATTTATTAGAATTAATGGCGGATTAAAGCTTACTAAATTGCTAATAAGTATGGAAAAATTATTTTTAATTTCAGAAAAATAATATTTGACCTATTGGCATGCTAGTTAAGTGTTATAAAATAAAATTTGAAATTATTGGAGTGATTCACTATATATTAGCTATTTATTAGTGTATAAATAGGCTAATAATCTAATTAAATATTATTTAATAAATATTAGATAATATATGAAGTTATGTAATTAATTAATTATGATTTAATGAATATTAAATAATAATTAAAGAATGTTAAGATGAATAAGTTAGTTATTTATTATTTAATTGCACTTAAATAATAAGTAAAGTTTAATCAATAATTAATTATTATTTAAATTAATATTAAATAATAATTAAAGAATATTAAAATTAGAAAGCTAATTATTTATTATTTAATTAATATTAAATAATAAGTAAGGTTAATTAAGTAATTAATTATTATTTAATTAATATTAAATAATAATTAAAGGATAATTAAGGTTAATAAAATAATTATTTATTATTTAATTAATATTAAATAATAAGTAAGGTTAATTAATTAATTAATTATTATTTAATTAATATTAAATAATGAGTTCGAATAATTAGTTAATTAATTATTACTTAATTCATATTAAATAATAATTAAATGGTAATTAAGTGGAATAAATTATTACTTAATCGAAAGAAGATTATTAAGTAATTAAAATATATTGATAATATTGTTGACTAACTATTAAATGATAATAGTTAAGAATTAAATCATTATTCAATAATTAATAATGATATGTAATTAATTTAAAATATTATTAAAGGATTAATAATATTATTTAGCATTTAATTAACTATTAAATAATAATAGTTAAGAGTTAAATCATTATTAAATAAATAATAATGATAAATAAAGATTTAGAATATTATTAAAGAATTAATAATATTGTTTAACAAGTAATTAACTATTGGGTAATAATAGTTAAGGGTTGAATCGTTATTAAATAATTACTAATGATACGTGAGGATTTCAAATATTATTAAATGATTGATAATATTGATGAACAATTAAATTATTATTAAAATGATTGATAATAATGAGAAGACAATTAAAATATTATTAAAGGGTAATAATATTAGCAAGCAATTAAATTATTATTAAAAGATTAATAATAATGATTAAGGTAAACTATTATTAAAAATAAATTAATAATAGTAATGATTATTTAAAGTGTTATTTAACAATTAAATAACATTATAAGTTATTACTAATTGATAGTAAAATTTAAAATATTATCCAAGGTGGGAAATATTATGATAGGTATCGAGATAAATGATGTGATTAAGTTAAACCAAGGGTATGGTCCATTAGTGATTAATTGGTGGATCGACCTAAATAAATATAGGTTCCAAGTTTTAATGCAGTGACATTAATAAATGTCAGAATTGCATAGTTTCGAACAAAAGATTTATGGTGTTGAATATGAAACACTGAGTCAAGTCAAAGAGAGACTAAAATATGAAATTAACCTTATTAAATAAAGGGGATGATAAGAAGAAATAAATATCTTTAAAATAAGATTTAGTATTGAGTCAAACTTTGACTGATATTGTGCACCGTTGATATCACATACCGTGTAGGTGGTGCAAGGAACGTGAAAGATTAACGTAAGCTGGTTATACAAGTCCAGGCAAGTTTTTCAGAACGTGTTGTATTATGTGCATGAATTATAAGTTTGTTATTAAACTGAGATGTGCTCATACGTGGTTATGTGCAAAGATGTTTTAATGTGCCTTTGTGCAATAAGTTGATTTGAACTGTTGATATGCGGTAGTTGATTTAAGACAATTGTTCTGCATTGAACTATATGTCATGATAAAGGTTAGGCATGAAGCATAGATTAAATGCGAGGCATGATATGCATGAGCAGTATGTCATAAACTGAAATGCATGAAAAACATGATGTTAGTATAAATTGTAAATTTTATGTGAAGCATATAATGTGTTATGTGTAGCTGTTGAACTTGCTGAGCCGTCGTGCTCACTCTTGCCTAAACCAACATTTTCAGATAAGGCTAGTTACCTAAAGTTCTCGATAAAGAACAAGGAACAGGAAAATATATTACTTCCATTGAAGATCTAAATATCTATTGTAGATATCAGTCCGAATTGGAGAGGTAAATGATTCTGTAGCATAAGACTTAGTTGGTATGTTATATGAGTATTAAATACTCAAATTGATTGTAATAGAATGTCGTATCATGTATGATATTGAGACATACTAGGAATGTATAAAGATTTCGATTATGGAATAGAAAGAGATGTTGTAAAATTGTAAAAAAATGATTATTTAGCAATTATAATGTTGTTGTAATTCATGAACAATAAGAAAAAGGTTGTACTCGTGTTGAACCGAGTCTGAGGTTCGGGGGACCCGGATTCTGGGTCGTCACAAGTTGGTATCAGAGTTGATAGGTTATAAACCTTAGGTAAGAGTACCTTAGGCTATAACCGTAGTAGAAGATAAGTAAAATGTTAAATGAATAAACTCCGGAAGAGTTTAAGTAATAAAAGATGAATTTGAAAAATTCATCTATAGAAGATTATCCAAAGATGGATTTAAGAAGATATAAGAGAGATGAAAAAGGTCATGTTGTACCTAATTTGAAGAAGTGATAGAAAATATCTTATGATAAGATTTTGAGAAGCATAAAGAAAATGCTAATAAGGTAATGAAATGATCTAGAGAAATGAACTCGTAATGAGACAGATGTGCTAAAATATGAATAGAGAGAATTCGTATTCAGTTAAGAAAATTAGAAGGTTTGTGGGTTTTTAATTGAGAACTCATATTAGTGGCTGAGTTGTACGATTCCTTGTATGGATTTGTGTTTGGTTTTAGAACCACTTAGCTTCCTATATTAATATAGTAGTTGAGTTTAACAGTTCTTTGTATGGGCAGAGGATTTGTTCTTGGTTTAACGACCGCTTAACTTTCTATATTGATTAGTGGCCGAGTTGACCAATTTCTTGTATGGGCAGGAGATTGCGTTTGGTTTGACAACCACTTAGCTTCCTATAGTGATAATCGATTTAAACCTGATGTCATGCTATTCGATGTATATATGGTGAAAAGGTGATTCTTTTCTCATAATATATTGGATATGTAGAGAATATTAAGATAAGTACGTGTTCTTAAAACTCATACTGATGGTAAGTTCGTGACTCATAATCGTATGGTGGAACCCCTCAGCGAATGGACGATTTTGGTCTGACTAGGATAAGTTCTCCAACCCATATGATTGTGGCAAGTACCTGAACTCCTAATATGTGGTAAGTGTGATGAACAATAAGTATGGGTAGAGTTAAGTAGTAAGACTAGAGCTTTACCAGATATAGTTATTAAGCTGGAAAAGAATGCGGAGGAGAAATTTGAGGTATTTTGAGGTTTTAGGACATTCAAAATCTTCTAGCTATGCTAGACTTTAAAATTCTTAAAATCGTGCTAAATTCGCACTTTTGTGCTTTTGAAAAGACAAATGTATTTTAGAAATCATTAATGCATTTAGTGCAGAGATGATAAACGATGGAGTCATCAATGCAGAGTAACCTAGTGTTGGATGTTTAAAGCCCACTATGGTATGATGTAGTATGACAAAGTCATAAAATGATTTTCAGTATTTTAAAACGTTTAAAGAATAGTCTATGCTAATTGTTTCAGCTAGACAAATTGATTTGAAAATATCAAAATGTATTTATAAAATCATCACACGCTATTAAAGCCATGGTGTGGGGATGAAAAGGACGGAATCCTCAACGTACTGTCAAGATGTGCGGTATCATGAAGTCATGAATTAATGACGGAATCATCAACGTACTGTCAAGATGATGCAGTATCATGAAGTCCTATAAATGAATTTTAGTTATTTTAACTAATCTAAAATGAATTTTTGAATCGTAATATACGAACAGTTCAATGATGGGGTCTTTGTCATTTATTTTAACTAGACACTTTTGGTCAGAATTGACTCAAGTTTTATTATCCAATCCAAATTATTTTGGAACGGAATTTTGTAGTAAGTCTGAGGTGAACAAGTGCAAAAATATATATATATATATTCTGTCAGCTAAAGCAGATATATTTTGTCGGCATATAGCTCCGACTGGCGCCCAACTAAGACGTTCTGCACGACGTATGGTACAATAGGCTGATCACCTAGCGTACACCTATGGAATGTTTTCAGTCTTTGTGATTGATAAACACTCTGTTTATAAGTATTTACAGGGATAAATACTATTTATTCGGAATTCAGTTAATTCCTTTCAGATGTTCACGATCTTGATGATCCCTCAGCATAGTATGAAAGTTTTAATGAATATTTTGATTTTCAATTTATTCTTCTGTAAGATATTGATTTTCAATTTATTCTTCTGTAATATATTCCATTGTTCTGGAATTATGAGTTTAGAAGTATGAACTTCCTAGAAAAGGGTAGTCATAGAATGTGATGAGTGAAGATATATATTCAGAGATGAAAATTTGTTAGAAATGAGTATGATGAAATTTCGGGGACGAAATTCTTATAAGAAGGGGTGAATGTAATATCCCAGATATTTCCAAGATTTTAAATAATATCTTAATTGATTTTATTAAAGGTTCAGGTTTAAAACCTAGAATTTGAGAAGTAAGATGTGTAGAAAATGGGTAAACATTTTTTTTTAACATAATTTATTTGTTAGAAATTAAATGTGAGAATATTGTATTGATGCATGTAGAGAATTTATTAAGGAAATAAATTCAATTGAGAAGTGAAGGTGAATATATATATATATACCTAGAGTTGAGTTTGCTAGTCAAACAAGATGATGTGTGAAGTAAATTAAATACTCAATAAAACTAATAAATTAATTAGTTTAAGTATGGATTAAAAAGGAAAGTCATGTAATATAATTAATTGAATTAATTATATGAGTCATGAATTAAAGCTAAGATTAGCAAGTAGAGAAGTGGAATATTGCCTAGAATGACAATATTAAGAAGATAATTAATTAAGTAATTAACTTAATTATTTAGTTGTCATATAGAGTCCATTAATGGATTTAATACAAGCCCAATATGGGAATACTTGCGTGAAGGTGGGTAATTAAATAATAAGCCCAAATGTTAAGTTATGATATAGTCCAAGAGGTAATTAATATAAGTCCAATTAAATAATATTGGAAAGTATGGTATATCATGGTGTGGAAGTCCAATTAAATTAATTACCAAGCCCAAGTTATATATGATATGTGAGTTGTGTTGGGTAGCCCAAGTAATTAAATAAGAGAGCCCAATACAAAGTAATCCATGTAGCCCAAACACATTAAAGTCAAATGATGGTCAATGTGTTGGGAGAATATTTTTCAAGTATTGATTGAGTGTAGAGAATTAACTAATGTATGGTTAATTGAATAACCCTAGTTGGTAGATAAGAGAGAGAATTAACCAAACATTGGTTAATTGATAGAGGAAAGAAGGTAGTGTTGAGAATTAACTATGGGTGAGTTAATTATGTAACCCAATGTGGTAGGATAATTAAAAGTAAATCTAATTGAATTATATTATAAGTCCAATTGATGTATTAAACTAAGTTAAATTAATTAACCTAGTAGTCCATATAATTTAATTTGAACATTGATTTATGTAATAATTAACCAAGCCCAATGCTTGTTTTAATTAAATGTAACATAGGGTATTTAATGTTAGCCCAATGTAACAATTAAATTGAGCCTAACCAAATTAAATAAATGAGCTCAATATAATTCAATTCTAAGGTCCAAAGTGGAGCCCAATGTACAAGTATAGGTGAATATGTATACATATATTGGTGTATATATATATGGATACTTATATAATGATATAGGACATAAAAATAAAGCCAAATTGGTGTAATAAATTGCAAATCCCGAATTTTGAGGGGGCCCCACATGGAAATGTTGAGTGTGGACTTCCTATGGCTTCAATTACACTCCAAAAGTTGCTTACAAGCAACCTTGATGGATGTCACACCAATGGTTATTCATGGTAGTCATTCCATGCAATAGTAATCTAGTTTAAGCTCCTAATTTCACCAACACTAGTTGATTAGGAGGTTAATGAAGGATTAATATTGTGCTATAAATAGAAGTGTTCCATACATTGGCTATGTTTGTTAGTCATTTGTAGCATTTTCTAGAGAGAAAAAGGGAGAGCTTCTTGAGAGGTATAGAGAGTTACTCTTATGAGATTGATGATCCACCAAGCAAATTTGCTAGAGAATGGACAAAAGAGAGTCACAATCCAAGATCAAGTCAAGAGGAAGGAGAGCATCCATGTATAAAAGGTTAAAAAGTGTTCTAAACCTTCTTTAGTTCATTTTTATAGTTTAGATATTATTTGAACGGTTAAAATGTATTTTTAACCGATCAAAACACATTTTGATGTTCTAGAAGTCTTTAGCTATGTAATATATGTATATTCATAGTTTGATGGGTTTAACATGGGTTTTATATGTGTTTGTGATGAAAAATTTCATCAAACTCATTGAATAAATTTTTACCGACGAAAACAAATTAATCTAATACGTAGCAGCCCCTTCACGGAATTACTGTTCACAATCCGTAAGTCGGATTTATGATCCGTCAATTTTGGGTGATAGATCCATGAAATATGAAGATTCTCCAAGTTGAATGACTAAAATCCGATTTAAAATGAGCAAGATATGGATTTTCTACCAAAACACCCCATTGTTTTAGGGCTGTGCACAACAGTCCGGTTTGGAGCCAATTTCCGTGACCAAAAAAAATCCAAATTTGATGTTTGATGACAGAAAAATGTAGTTCGGGAAGTTACGAATCCATCGATACCAAATAGGCCTCGATCGGACTTGTAGATTTCATTTTATTCACGTTCTAGCCGGAGACCCCAAGTCTGAAAAAGCATAAAAGCAATCTGCCTATTTTTTTAAAAAAACCGGCCGGTTCGGTTTTTTTCGGTTTTTCATGATTTCTAGGTAGGGCCGGTTCGGGCATTTTTAGGCCGGTTCTTGGGTTGCTTCCAAAAGAGAAAATCCTTATAATTTTATAAAGAAAATTATCAAAATTTAAAATCCGAAATTTTTTGTAATTTGGTATTTATTAGAATTAATGGCGGATTAAAGCTTACTAAATTGCTAATAAGTATGGAAAAATTATTTTTAATTTCAGAAAAATAATATTTGACCTATTGGCATGCTAGTTAAGTGTTATAAAATAAAATTTGAAATTATTGGAGTGATTCACTATATATTAGCTATTTATTAGTGTATAAATAGGCTAATAATCTAATTAAATATTATTTAATAAATATTAGATAATATATGAAGTTATGTAATTAATTAATTATGATTTAATGAATATTAAATAATAATTAAAGAATGTTAAGATGAATAAGTTAGTTATTTATTATTTAATTGCACTTAAATAATAAGTAAAGTTTAATCAATAATTAATTATTATTTAAATTAATATTAAATAATAATTAAAGAATATTAAAATTAGAAAGCTAATTATTTATTATTTAATTAATATTAAATAATAAGTAAGGTTAATTAAGTAATTAATTATTATTTAATTAATATTAAATAATAATTAAAGGATAATTAAGGTTAATAAAATAATTATTTATTATTTAATTAATATTAAATAATAAGTAAGGTTAATTAATTAATTAATTATTATTTAATTAATATTAAATAATGAGTTCGAATAATTAGTTAATTAATTATTACTTAATTCATATTAAATAATAATTAAATGGTAATTAAGTGGAATAAATTATTACTTAATCGAAAGAAGATTATTAAGTAATTAAAATATATTGATAATATTGTTGACTAACTATTAAATGATAATAGTTAAGAATTAAATCATTATTCAATAATTAATAATGATATGTAATTAATTTAAAATATTATTAAAGGATTAATAATATTATTTAGCATTTAATTAACTATTAAATAATAATAGTTAAGAGTTAAATCATTATTAAATAAATAATAATGATAAATAAAGATTTAGAATATTATTAAAGAATTAATAATATTGTTTAACAAGTAATTAACTATTGGGTAATAATAGTTAAGGGTTGAATCGTTATTAAATAATTACTAATGATACGTGAGGATTTCAAATATTATTAAATGATTGATAATATTGATGAACAATTAAATTATTATTAAAATGATTGATAATAATGAGAAGACAATTAAAATATTATTAAAGGGTAATAATATTAGCAAGCAATTAAATTATTATTAAAAGATTAATAATAATGATTAAGGTAAACTATTATTAAAAATAAATTAATAATAGTAATGATTATTTAAAGTGTTATTTAACAATTAAATAACATTATAAGTTATTACTAATTGATAGTAAAATTTAAAATATTATCCAAGGTGGGAAATATTATGATAGGTATCGAGATAAATGATGTGATTAAGTTAAACCAAGGGTATGGTCCATTAGTGATTAATTGGTGGATCGACCTAAATAAATATAGGTTCCAAGTTTTAATGCAGTGACATTAATAAATGTCAGAATTGCATAGTTTCGAACAAAAGATTTATGGTGTTGAATATGAAACACTGAGTCAAGTCAAAGAGAGACTAAAATATGAAATTAACCTTATTAAATAAAGGGGATGATAAGAAGAAATAAATATCTTTAAAATAAGATTTAGTATTGAGTCAAACTTTGACTGATATTGTGCACCGTTGATATCACATACCGTGTAGGTGGTGCAAGGAACGTGAAAGATTAACGTAAGCTGGTTATACAAGTCCAGGCAAGTTTTTCAGAACGTGTTGTATTATGTGCATGAATTATAAGTTTGTTATTAAACTGAGATGTGCTCATACGTGGTTATGTGCAAAGATGTTTTAATGTGCCTTTGTGCAATAAGTTGATTTGAACTGTTGATATGCGGTAGTTGATTTAAGACAATTGTTCTGCATTGAACTATATGTCATGATAAAGGTTAGGCATGAAGCATAGATTAAATGCGAGGCATGATATGCATGAGCAGTATGTCATAAACTGAAATGCATGAAAAACATGATGTTAGTATAAATTGTAAATTTTATGTGAAGCATATAATGTGTTATGTGTAGCTGTTGAACTTGCTGAGCCGTCGTGCTCACTCTTGCCTAAACCAACATTTTCAGATAAGGCTAGTTACCTAAAGTTCTCGATAAAGAACAAGGAACAGGAAAATATATTACTTCCATTGAAGATCTAAATATCTATTGTAGATATCAGTCCGAATTGGAGAGGTAAATGATTCTGTAGCATAAGACTTAGTTGGTATGTTATATGAGTATTAAATACTCAAATTGATTGTAATAGAATGTCGTATCATGTATGATATTGAGACATACTAGGAATGTATAAAGATTTCGATTATGGAATAGAAAGAGATGTTGTAAAATTGTAAAAAAATGATTATTTAGCAATTATAATGTTGTTGTAATTCATGAACAATAAGAAAAAGGTTGTACTCGTGTTGAACCGAGTCTGAGGTTCGGGGGACCCGGATTCTGGGTCGTCACAAGTTGGTATCAGAGTTGATAGGTTATAAACCTTAGGTAAGAGTACCTTAGGCTATAACCGTAGTAGAAGATAAGTAAAATGTTAAATGAATAAACTCCGGAAGAGTTTAAGTAATAAAAGATGAATTTGAAAAATTCATCTATAGAAGATTATCCAAAGATGGATTTAAGAAGATATAAGAGAGATGAAAAAGGTCATGTTGTACCTAATTTGAAGAAGTGATAGAAAATATCTTATGATAAGATTTTGAGAAGCATAAAGAAAATGCTAATAAGGTAATGAAATGATCTAGAGAAATGAACTCGTAATGAGACAGATGTGCTAAAATATGAATAGAGAGAATTCGTATTCAGTTAAGAAAATTAGAAGGTTTGTGGGTTTTTAATTGAGAACTCATATTAGTGGCTGAGTTGTACGATTCCTTGTATGGATTTGTGTTTGGTTTTAGAACCACTTAGCTTCCTATATTAATATAGTAGTTGAGTTTAACAGTTCTTTGTATGGGCAGAGGATTTGTTCTTGGTTTAACGACCGCTTAACTTTCTATATTGATTAGTGGCCGAGTTGACCAATTTCTTGTATGGGCAGGAGATTGCGTTTGGTTTGACAACCACTTAGCTTCCTATAGTGATAATCGATTTAAACCTGATGTCATGCTATTCGATGTATATATGGTGAAAAGGTGATTCTTTTCTCATAATATATTGGATATGTAGAGAATATTAAGATAAGTACGTGTTCTTAAAACTCATACTGATGGTAAGTTCGTGACTCATAATCGTATGGTGGAACCCCTCAGCGAATGGACGATTTTGGTCTGACTAGGATAAGTTCTCCAACCCATATGATTGTGGCAAGTACCTGAACTCCTAATATGTGGTAAGTGTGATGAACAATAAGTATGGGTAGAGTTAAGTAGTAAGACTAGAGCTTTACCAGATATAGTTATTAAGCTGGAAAAGAATGCGGAGGAGAAATTTGAGGTATTTTGAGGTTTTAGGACATTCAAAATCTTCTAGCTATGCTAGACTTTAAAATTCTTAAAATCGTGCTAAATTCGCACTTTTGTGCTTTTGAAAAGACAAATGTATTTTAGAAATCATTAATGCATTTAGTGCAGAGATGATAAACGATGGAGTCATCAATGCAGAGTAACCTAGTGTTGGATGTTTAAAGCCCACTATGGTATGATGTAGTATGACAAAGTCATAAAATGATTTTCAGTATTTTAAAACGTTTAAAGAATAGTCTATGCTAATTGTTTCAGCTAGACAAATTGATTTGAAAATATCAAAATGTATTTATAAAATCATCACACGCTATTAAAGCCATGGTGTGGGGATGAAAAGGACGGAATCCTCAACGTACTGTCAAGATGTGCGGTATCATGAAGTCATGAATTAATGACGGAATCATCAACGTACTGTCAAGATGATGCAGTATCATGAAGTCCTATAAATGAATTTTAGTTATTTTAACTAATCTAAAATGAATTTTTGAATCGTAATATACGAACAGTTCAATGATGGGGTCTTTGTCATTTATTTTAACTAGACACTTTTGGTCAGAATTGACTCAAGTTTTATTATCCAATCCAAATTATTTTGGAACGGAATTTTGTAGTAAGTCTGAGGTGAACAAGTGCAAAAATATATATATATATATTCTGTCAGCTAAAGCAGATATATTTTGTCGGCATATAGCTCCGACTGGCGCCCAACTAAGACGTTCTGCACGACGTATGGTACAATAGGCTGATCACCTAGCGTACACCTATGGAATGTTTTCAGTCTTTGTGATTGATAAACACTCTGTTTATAAGTATTTACAGGGATAAATACTATTTATTCGGAATTCAGTTAATTCCTTTCAGATGTTCACGATCTTGATGATCCCTCAGCATAGTATGAAAGTTTTAATGAATATTTTGATTTTCAATTTATTCTTCTGTAAGATATTGATTTTCAATTTATTCTTCTGTAATATATTCCATTGTTCTGGAATTATGAGTTTAGAAGTATGAACTTCCTAGAAAAGGGTAGTCATAGAATGTGATGAGTGAAGATATATATTCAGAGATGAAAATTTGTTAGAAATGAGTATGATGAAATTTCGGGGACGAAATTCTTATAAGAAGGGGTGAATGTAATATCCCAGATATTTCCAAGATTTTAAATAATATCTTAATTGATTTTATTAAAGGTTCAGGTTTAAAACCTAGAATTTGAGAAGTAAGATGTGTAGAAAATGGGTAAACATTTTTTTTTAACATAATTTATTTGTTAGAAATTAAATGTGAGAATATTGTATTGATGCATGTAGAGAATTTATTAAGGAAATAAATTCAATTGAGAAGTGAAGGTGAATATATATATATATACCTAGAGTTGAGTTTGCTAGTCAAACAAGATGATGTGTGAAGTAAATTAAATACTCAATAAAACTAATAAATTAATTAGTTTAAGTATGGATTAAAAAGGAAAGTCATGTAATATAATTAATTGAATTAATTATATGAGTCATGAATTAAAGCTAAGATTAGCAAGTAGAGAAGTGGAATATTGCCTAGAATGACAATATTAAGAAGATAATTAATTAAGTAATTAACTTAATTATTTAGTTGTCATATAGAGTCCATTAATGGATTTAATACAAGCCCAATATGGGAATACTTGCGTGAAGGTGGGTAATTAAATAATAAGCCCAAATGTTAAGTTATGATATAGTCCAAGAGGTAATTAATATAAGTCCAATTAAATAATATTGGAAAGTATGGTATATCATGGTGTGGAAGTCCAATTAAATTAATTACCAAGCCCAAGTTATATATGATATGTGAGTTGTGTTGGGTAGCCCAAGTAATTAAATAAGAGAGCCCAATACAAAGTAATCCATGTAGCCCAAACACATTAAAGTCAAATGATGGTCAATGTGTTGGGAGAATATTTTTCAAGTATTGATTGAGTGTAGAGAATTAACTAATGTATGGTTAATTGAATAACCCTAGTTGGTAGATAAGAGAGAGAATTAACCAAACATTGGTTAATTGATAGAGGAAAGAAGGTAGTGTTGAGAATTAACTATGGGTGAGTTAATTATGTAACCCAATGTGGTAGGATAATTAAAAGTAAATCTAATTGAATTATATTATAAGTCCAATTGATGTATTAAACTAAGTTAAATTAATTAACCTAGTAGTCCATATAATTTAATTTGAACATTGATTTATGTAATAATTAACCAAGCCCAATGCTTGTTTTAATTAAATGTAACATAGGGTATTTAATGTTAGCCCAATGTAACAATTAAATTGAGCCTAACCAAATTAAATAAATGAGCTCAATATAATTCAATTCTAAGGTCCAAAGTGGAGCCCAATGTACAAGTATAGGTGAATATGTATACATATATTGGTGTATATATATATGGATACTTATATAATGATATAGGACATAAAAATAAAGCCAAATTGGTGTAATAAATTGCAAATCCCGAATTTTGAGGGGGCCCCACATGGAAATGTTGAGTGTGGACTTCCTATGGCTTCAATTACACTCCAAAAGTTGCTTACAAGCAACCTTGATGGATGTCACACCAATGGTTATTCATGGTAGTCATTCCATGCAATAGTAATCTAGTTTAAGCTCCTAATTTCACCAACACTAGTTGATTAGGAGGTTAATGAAGGATTAATATTGTGCTATAAATAGAAGTGTTCCATACATTGGCTATGTTTGTTAGTCATTTGTAGCATTTTCTAGAGAGAAAAAGGGAGAGCTTCTTGAGAGGTATAGAGAGTTACTCTTATGAGATTGATGATCCACCAAGCAAATTTGCTAGAGAATGGACAAAAGAGAGTCACAATCCAAGATCAAGTCAAGAGGAAGGAGAGCATCCATGTATAAAAGGTTAAAAAGTGTTCTAAACCTTCTTTAGTTCATTTTTATAGTTTAGATATTATTTGAACGGTTAAAATGTATTTTTAACCGATCAAAACACATTTTGATGTTCTAGAAGTCTTTAGCTATGTAATATATGTATATTCATAGTTTGATGGGTTTAACATGGGTTTTATATGTGTTTGTGATGAAAAATTTCATCAAACTCATTGAATAAATTTTTACCGACGAAAACAAATTAATCTAATACGTAGCAGCCCCTTCACGGAATTACTGTTCACAATCCGTAAGTCGGATTTATGATCCGTCAATTTTGGGTGATAGATCCATGAAATATGAAGATTCTCCAAGTTGAATGACTAAAATCCGATTTAAAATGAGCAAGATATGGATTTTCTACCAAAACACCCCATTGTTTTAGGGCTGTGCACAACAGTCCGGTTTGGAGCCAATTTCCGTGACCAAAAAAAATCCAAATTTGATGTTTGATGACAGAAAAATGTAGTTCGGGAAGTTACGAATCCATCGATACCAAATAGGCCTCGATCGGACTTGTAGATTTCATTTTATTCACGTTCTAGCCGGAGACCCCAAGTCTGAAAAAGCATAAAAGCAATCTGCCTATTTTTTTAAAAAAACCGGCCGGTTCGGTTTTTTTCGGTTTTTCATGATTTCTAGGTAGGGCCGGTTCGGGCATTTTTAGGCCGGTTCTTGGGTTGCTTCCAAAAGAGAAAATCCTTATAATTTTATAAAGAAAATTATCAAAATTTAAAATCCGAAATTTTTTGTAATTTGGTATTTATTAGAATTAATGGCGGATTAAAGCTTACTAAATTGCTAATAAGTATGGAAAAATTATTTTTAATTTCAGAAAAATAATATTTGACCTATTGGCATGCTAGTTAAGTGTTATAAAATAAAATTTGAAATTATTGGAGTGATTCACTATATATTAGCTATTTATTAGTGTATAAATAGGCTAATAATCTAATTAAATATTATTTAATAAATATTAGATAATATATGAAGTTATGTAATTAATTAATTATGATTTAATGAATATTAAATAATAATTAAAGAATGTTAAGATGAATAAGTTAGTTATTTATTATTTAATTGCACTTAAATAATAAGTAAAGTTTAATCAATAATTAATTATTATTTAAATTAATATTAAATAATAATTAAAGAATATTAAAATTAGAAAGCTAATTATTTATTATTTAATTAATATTAAATAATAAGTAAGGTTAATTAAGTAATTAATTATTATTTAATTAATATTAAATAATAATTAAAGGATAATTAAGGTTAATAAAATAATTATTTATTATTTAATTAATATTAAATAATAAGTAAGGTTAATTAATTAATTAATTATTATTTAATTAATATTAAATAATGAGTTCGAATAATTAGTTAATTAATTATTACTTAATTCATATTAAATAATAATTAAATGGTAATTAAGTGGAATAAATTATTACTTAATCGAAAGAAGATTATTAAGTAATTAAAATATATTGATAATATTGTTGACTAACTATTAAATGATAATAGTTAAGAATTAAATCATTATTCAATAATTAATAATGATATGTAATTAATTTAAAATATTATTAAAGGATTAATAATATTATTTAGCATTTAATTAACTATTAAATAATAATAGTTAAGAGTTAAATCATTATTAAATAAATAATAATGATAAATAAAGATTTAGAATATTATTAAAGAATTAATAATATTGTTTAACAAGTAATTAACTATTGGGTAATAATAGTTAAGGGTTGAATCGTTATTAAATAATTACTAATGATACGTGAGGATTTCAAATATTATTAAATGATTGATAATATTGATGAACAATTAAATTATTATTAAAATGATTGATAATAATGAGAAGACAATTAAAATATTATTAAAGGGTAATAATATTAGCAAGCAATTAAATTATTATTAAAAGATTAATAATAATGATTAAGGTAAACTATTATTAAAAATAAATTAATAATAGTAATGATTATTTAAAGTGTTATTTAACAATTAAATAACATTATAAGTTATTACTAATTGATAGTAAAATTTAAAATATTATCCAAGGTGGGAAATATTATGATAGGTATCGAGATAAATGATGTGATTAAGTTAAACCAAGGGTATGGTCCATTAGTGATTAATTGGTGGATCGACCTAAATAAATATAGGTTCCAAGTTTTAATGCAGTGACATTAATAAATGTCAGAATTGCATAGTTTCGAACAAAAGATTTATGGTGTTGAATATGAAACACTGAGTCAAGTCAAAGAGAGACTAAAATATGAAATTAACCTTATTAAATAAAGGGGATGATAAGAAGAAATAAATATCTTTAAAATAAGATTTAGTATTGAGTCAAACTTTGACTGATATTGTGCACCGTTGATATCACATACCGTGTAAGTGGTGCAAGGAACGTGAAAGATTAACGTAAGCTGGTTATACAAGTCCAGGCAAGTTTTTCAGAACGTGTTGTATTATGTGCATGAATTATAAGTTTGTTATTAAACTGAGATGTGCTCATACGTGGTTATGTGCAAAGATGTTTTAATGTGCCTTTGTGCAATAAGTTGATTTGAACTGTTGATATGCGGTAGTTGATTTAAGACAATTGTTCTGCATTGAACTATATGTCATGATAAAGGTTAGGCATGAAGCATAGATTAAATGCGAGGCATGATATGCATGAGCAGTATGTCATAAACTGAAATGCATGAAAAACATGATGTTAGTATAAATTGTAAATTTTATGTGAAGCATATAATGTGTTATGTGTAGCTGTTGAACTTGCTGAGCCGTCGTGCTCACTCTTGCCTAAACCAACATTTTCAGATAAGGCTAGTTACCTAAAGTTCTCGATAAAGAACAAGGAACAGGAAAATATATTACTTCCATTGAAGATCTAAATATCTATTGTAGATATCAGTCCGAATTGGAGAGGTAAATGATTCTGTAGCATAAGACTTAGTTGGTATGTTATATGAGTATTAAATACTCAAATTGATTGTAATAGAATGTCGTATCATGTATGATATTGAGACATACTAGGAATGTATAAAGATTTCGATTATGGAATAGAAAGAGATGTTGTAAAATTGTAAAAAAATGATTATTTAGCAATTATAATGTTGTTGTAATTCATGAACAATAAGAAAAAGGTTGTACTCGTGTTGAACCGAGTCTGAGGTTCGGGGGACCCGGATTCGGGGTCGTCACATTATTATTATTATTATTATTATTATTATTATTATTATTATTATTATTATTATTATTATTATTATTATTATTATTATTATCATTATTATTATTATTATTATTACTACTATTATTGTTATTATTATTACTACTATTATTGTTATTATTATTGTTATTATTGTTATTATTATTATTATTATTATTACTATTATTATTATTATTATTACTATTATTATTATTATTGTTACTATTATTGTTATTCTTATTACTATTATTGTTATTATTATTATTATTATTAGTATTATTGTTATTATTGTTATTATTATTATTACTATTAGTATTATTATTACTATTATTATTATTATTATTATTATTATTATTATTATTATTATTATTATTATTACTATTATTATTATTATTATTATTATTATTATTATTATTATTATTATTATTATTATTATTATTATTATTATTATTACTATTACTATTACTATTATTATTACTATTAGTATAATTATTATTATTATTATTATTATTATTATTATTATTATTATTATTGTTATTATTATTGTTATTATTATTGTTATTATTATTATTATTATTATTATTATTATTATTATTATTATTATTATTACTATTATTATTATTATTATTATTATTATTATTATTATTATTATTATTATTATTACTATTATTATTTTTATTTTTATTTTTATTTTTATTATTATTATTATTATTATTATTATTTTTATTATTATTATTATTATTATTATTATTATTATTATTATTATTATTATTATTATTATTATTATTATTATTATTATTATTATTATTATTATTATTATTACTATTATTATTATTATTATAGTGTAGTGATGAATTTGATTTGAGAGGAAAATGTGAGAGGATAGATTTTTGAAAAAAAAGATGTTGAATTTGGGGGGAAAATGAGTGATAGATTAGTGACCGTTGGATGTTGAAGCCCTAAATGATTTTGGACTGTTGGATGTTGAAGCATAAATTAATTTGAGACCGTTGGATGTTAAAATCTTGAGATTTGAGCCGCTCTGTTTTATTATATAGATCTTTGGCCCTTAGTGCAAAGATGAACTGTTGATTTGCATGATTATGACCAGGAACTGTGAATTTGTATTATCATGACTAATGGTATTTCATATGATAAAAATTGATGATATTTTTCTGAAAAAGAGAAGCGAGTGGACATTATAGTATGTATTATTCTTTTAATAGATTGCTCATTTCGCTGCTATTATTGATCTGAACGTTGTTCAAGAATTTAACTGCAGTTTTTGATATAAATCTTGTAGTCTATTGTATTCTATCAAGAACTCAACTGTTAAAGGCTAATGATAATTTATTCGTCATTATCTTAGTCATGATATTTCTTACTGGGCTATTTGAGTTCACCCTTTCTTTTCGTTCCATTGTTTTTCAACAGGAGATGAGAACATAGCTGGGTCTAGCCAGGGGATGGAATGAGAGTCCGAGAGATAGCTATCGTAGTCTTCACGTGTTGTAAAATAGTGTGACAATAATAGTGAAGACTTAGTTGTGTATTATTATACACTGTAATGTTGAACGTTGTATTACTTTGTAATGATTTTGTTGTAGTCTTTTGACGACTCAAGTTTGGGCAGTGTGGGCCCAGATTTGGGGGTGTCACATATAGTGTAGCTGATTTTTTTTGAACTATTTAGTATTTTAAAATTATTGCTCTGTATGATTTAGTAATCATTCGGATGCCTAAATGTACTGTTTCAAAAATTGTTATACTTTATTTAAGACTTCCATTTTAATGAAAACATTACACTTGTATTTTGTTAAAAATTCGGATCTAGTATAAAAATAGAAATTTGATTTTGAAAATGAGATTTTGTGATTTTGAACTGTGAAACAAGTATAGTTTTGAATATCAATAATATTGAGAAATTGATTTTAGAAATTTTAGTCCAACTATATATAGAACCCGTTAGTGTTTCACTTTAGTTCCAAAACTATATTAGACTTGCTAAGGTGCACAATTTTAGATACCTTTCGGATGGTGCCCTTCAGGGTGTGTGCTTCATAGATCCCTTATTAGGGTGCATGATTATTAACATTATTGAACTTAAGAGCCGTGTTACAGGGCTAATGTAATCTTAGTCGTTAGAACTGTGGATTAAAAGATACATCGAATATATTGAACATATTAAAATCATTTTCGAATTGTGTTTCGTGATTATTAATTTTAGTTTTGAAAGTATATATTGACTATTGTTATCGAACAATAAAAAGTTATTTTGAAAAGTATAGTTACTATTGTTTTCGAATAAGAAAAAGATTATTTTTGAAAAGTATATTTAGTATTGTTATTGAACAAAAAATATTTTTGAAATTTTTTTTTGTAAATTATACTTGATCCACTTAAATAGTAAAAATTGTTATTTGTTGAGTTTTACCGCCTACCTTTATATTAATTTTTATAGGATAACTTGTTTAGAGTCGAGTATTATTGATACTTTTGTAGATGACTGAAATTGCTTGTTTAGTACCCATTGTTGATTGTGTTCTTTCTTGGACTTTGATTTTGAGTTAATCAACAGTGAATTAAGTAGTGGGTTAGGTTTTCTGTTTAAGGCATCTTTTGGTGTCGGTGTCGTTTGATTATTTTTTATAATAATAATAATATGTTTATAATAAATAAAAATTAATAATTATCATAAAAATTAACTCTTAATATAATAACCAAAATATATATTAACCCTATTATCATGTGTGCGTCGTAAAGATCCAACGACGACCCATTGACGAAATATACCGTTAACATCCCCATCTTTCTTCTGTGTATAAAACGAAAAAAATAAAGTAGAGCAAGACGACAAGTTCAACAAGTACTCAACAAAAGGCAAAATGGTCACTAAAATAATAGAGAAGGCCAAAATGGTTAAAGATTTTTCCATTTCTGCAATATTCATACAGTTGTTCCTCCTCAATTTGGCAATAACCTTTATTCTTATACTGTCACCCTTTATGAAATGGGAAACTCTTTTGGCTATAAATTAAGTGCATCATGAACCTCCTAAAATTAAAAATATACAAAAGATCAACTTGCAACTTTATGCTAATAATTACTAAAGGGTAAAAATCACTTTTAATCAACTATATGTAATGATTGATAAACACTTAATCTACTGTTATAATTCATTTTTATCAATATAGAGGTTGAAAATTCGAATTTTATTGACAACAAATTATTACGAAGACAGGACCAAAAGTTAATAAAGCGGCAGCAGAGTGATGAAAATAGTAGGTTATCTCATCTTCCACCTACACCCTTTCTCTCTCTATGTTAATAAAAACTATATATAATGGAAAAAGAGAATATGTTCTTTGCCACAACTAAATTAGTTATAGATCAGATTTTAAAGGGCATAATATTTAGTAATAAAATACTACAATATCAACAATGTCATTAATAAAAAATCATGAAAATACACAGATATATAAGTATCTATATATAGTCATACTTGCTTGTGACAAGTCACATATTCCCTAACTTTTCACATATATAATTCTCCATTTCTCGGTTAATTTGGTCGGTTACGTGTTATGATGTGCATTCTTCATAATAAAAGTAAGCTTAATTAATTGTTCTTGTTCACACGCATATATATGTATGAAAATAAAGCAAACAATATATAAAGTATGGTATTTCTTGAAAGCAAAAGACATTATTAGCAATTATGGAATAGAGACATCTTAGAAACTTTTGCTGGTCCATACTACCAGTCCCAAAAATAAAAAAGCAACTCACAATTATCACCACACGATAAGAGCTAGCTAGTTAGCAACAGTCAAGTTTTGTATGAATTCTGTCTTCATAGCTATATATATACCTCATACATATTTGTATGAAACTATCTATACAAGTATCAATACATATTGCCAACAAACTTAGAAGAATATTGAGGGAACCAAGAGCTAGCTAGCAAACTTGAGCACTTCACCATAAACACCATCAATGGATCATAGCAAGAAGCCTTACTTAGTTGTTATCGCAATACAATCGATATATACAGGTATGTTTTTGCTCTCAAAGGTGGCATTCGATTTGGGCATGAATTCGTTTGTGTTTGTGTTCTATAGACAGGCTGCCGCAACTCTTTTCTTAGCTCCTCTAGCCATGTTCCTCGAAAGGTACAAGTATTTTCAATTTTTTTTTTGATTTTTTTGGTGGCCTAATTAATTCTTTTGTGTAATTGAAGAGAGATTTAATTTGATTATTTACATTTTCTTTGCGGTTTATAGGAAATCTGCACCACCACTTACCTTCAAAACCCTCGTGAAGATTTTTGTGCTCTCTCTATTAGGGTATGTAAATTAATATTTTATTTTAAAGTCTCTTTCCTTAAAGCATGCACTGAGTTCCTTTAAAATTTCATACAATAATTTAATAGGGCTACTTTAATGTTTGGTCTTGTTTTATTGCAGGATTACTATTAGCTTGAATCTATATGGTGTTGGCCTTATATATACATCTGCTACTTTGGCTGCAGCCACTTCAAACTCCCTTCCTGTCATTACTTTCCTCCTTGCAGTTCTATTCGGGTAATATTAATGAATAGTGCTAGTTGTTGTTTATTTTTGTACGAGCATAAGCAGTCCTCTCCAGACACTGGCTATTATTTCGAAAGACGTGTGCAGTTGGTATATATGACCTTTGTTTTTACAAGTACTCAAATGCATGCCTTGCAATTCTCAATTGCAAAATTGAAACGATAATCAACCTTATTTGACTCCCCCTTAAAAACTCTGAAAGTTCTTTCAATATCGAAAAAAAAAAATCAATGAAAATTTTGTGTTTAACTAATTGTAGATACTACAAATCTTAATAGGCAGCCGAAAAAGTCAACAAGTCAAATAAATTATGATTTTTGACGGGTTTAGTAATTTACAGGAAACGATTATGCTAGGTTTCTATATATATATAATCAGTTAGAGCTCGTGCTACATTGTTGTATTGCAGAATGGAGAATGTGAAGATGAAGACAATCCCAGGAATCGCAAAGCTTGCAGGTGTAGCCTTATGTGCAACTGGAGCTGGGGCAATCGCTTTTTACAAGGGCCCTTACTTGAAGCTCCTGTTGCATCATCACCTGTTCAGTCAATATAGCCAAAAGCATCATCCTCTCCTTCGTGGTTCTAGTGAAACGTGGGTAAAGGGTGTTTTCCTCGTGCTTCTTGCTAGCACCTTATGGGGTCTGTGGATTATATTCCAGGTATAACTTTTTTGTTTTTTATTTATAATTTAATGAAGAATCCATGACTAGAAGTCAGCTCTATGAGAAGAGAGAGAATTTTAATTAATTATCTCAAGTCCCCATCTCCATTTTCATCATGAAAATATCTATATTCACTTTCAGATCTGTTAGAGGTGTAGCCTAATTGGTTGACGAATTCCGACTATACTTTTATAGGCGATTTGAGTTTCACCAGTTGTATAAATTTTATGAGGTACTATATATTAAATGATTAATTGGTTCTTGATTTTATACAGGGTAATATGATGAAAAGCTATCCTTCAAAGCTTCTCCTCACAACTCTTCAATGTTTTCTAAGTTCCATTCAGTCATTTGTCATTGCCATTGCTATGGAAAGAGACCCTTCACGATGGAAACTGGGATGGAATGTCAGGCTCCTTGCCGTTGCTTATTGTGTGAGCACCAAAAGAACCTGCTTAAATATGCATATTACATTTATTTTTTGTTAATAAATTGTCAACTGTTTTATATTCTATTTAATATATAATCCATTATAAATAAATATTATAATCTTATTTGACTTGTTGACTTTTTACAAACAAAATTGTGATATACTTCTTCTGTTCTAAAATTAGAGATACATTTTGACTTTTAAGATTCAATTTGCAAAATAATAAAATTCAAAATTAATATGAAGTTATTTAGTTTTAATACAAACAAATATAACAATTGTAAACTAACTATAAAGTACTACTAATTATTATATTTATTATTTTTAAAACATTAACAAAATTATATGAATTTTGAGTTTTAAGATTTCGCAAATTACTTTAAAAAGTTAAAATATATATCTAATTTTGAATTTTTAAATTTTATAAATTAATTTTAAAAAATTAAAATATATCTTTTTATAACGAAATGAAGTAGTAATTAGGTTGGTTGAATAATTGTGACATGCAGGGAGTTGTGGTGACTGGTATGACATACTACTTACAAGCATGGGTAATTGAGAAAAAAGGCCCAGTGTTCCTAGCCATGTCAACTCCTTTGGGCTTTGTTTTCACAATCTTTTGTTCAGCATTCCTCTTGGGGGAGATACTTAGTTTGGGAAGGTGATTAACTTTCTATCCAATGCATTTATATTCCCAACATTTTAAATTATTTAGGATTAAAATTAAATTTTTGGAGAGATATTTTTAAATTCAAAATTAATTTAAATTAATTTAATTATAGACAATATGATTATGAAAATTACATAGTAATTAAGTCAATGACATCAATTTTAAATTTAAAAATATTTATATTTATTTTGAAAAGTGAAACTCGATTCTACCTTTTATTAAAACAAAAGAAATGTGTATATATATTTAGCAAAAAGTAAATGTGTATATTTATGAAATTATTTTGACTATTAATATCTTGTGGTGTATTTATGCAGCATTTTAGGAGGAATTTTGTTGGTGGGAGGGCTTTACTGTGTCTTGTGGGGAAAGAGTAAAGAACAACAGTTGGACGTTGGAATTTGTAAAACAGTAGAAGCTGAGGCCGTGAAAATGAGCTCCGACTCGGAAGGAGTACTCACAACCAAGACTATTCATCCATCATTAATTGTTTAGCATAATATTATGAAATACGAATTCTCTCATGTCTTAATAATAAAATAATTATTCATAAAAATTTAGTGTATGAGATCTTGAGATCCAAAGATTATTAATCTTAAACTTTCGAAGTCAAATTAAAATATTTTAAAATTAAAATTTTATGTGATTTATTTTACTTCTAAAAATAATGTATAATAAAATTAATAGTATTACTTACATAGTTTATCAACTTTAAATTTAAAGAGAAGGAATTGATATTTTTACAAATAAAAATAATACTTTCACAAGTTACTTTTCACATGAATAATAGATGGGTCTCACACCTATGTGGGACCGACCTTGTAGAAATATCAAATTTTACTTGTGAAAATATTAATTTCTTAAAAATATTTTAAATTAACTTGATCGTTGATCCTATATTTCCGAACGGAGGAATATTAATTGTATACTAATTAATACTTTTCAAATAGTTTATAATATTAAGTATTTGTATTAATCAAATTTAAGAAGTCTATGTCAAATTTAGACTTTAGGATTCAAATTGACTAAATATGATAAAAATAAATTTATTTTTTGTGAGGCGACGAAGTAATTAAGATTTTTTTTTTAAAAAACTGATGAACCTGTTTTAATTTTCAAAAAATATAACCACAAAAAGATACTTAAACATAATAAAGGTAACTGTACCAACACATTTAATACTTATATATGGCCAGATAGGAAAAAGAAGCCCCGGAGATATCAGCGCCCTAAAAGCCACATACATCTCTTTGCATCAACAAACAATAAAAAGAAGCAAGGACATACTTTTGGGGTTCAAAAAACAGACAAACAAACCAAATTAATTCTCCAAAAAGAAAGAAAACTCCAATCAACTTGAGACCACAAATACGGAAGAGGCTGTAGAAAAGAATATTTAACACTAACCATGCAGTAGTCCCTTCCAATAATCTAAGGGCGGTTTGGGAGTGACTTTTTTTTTTTGACTTAAAGTTAAAATTTTAGTCGATTTATAAGTTAAAATTTTAGTAGATTTATAAGTAAAAGTGTTCGGCATCATTTTTACTTATAAGTCGAGAATTATAAGTAATAGTTGTGGATGTGTTTGGCTAATAATGACTTATAAGTTAAAATAAAATGTCATGATTACTAAAATAACCTCAAAGGAAATGACATATTAAAATAAAAGAGGGCAAAATAGACATTTCAATAGGTTTGACCAAAACTTAAAAAATGACTTATAAGTCAAAAAAAATAAGTAAGGTTTACGTACTTATTTTTTCTGACTTATAAGTCAATTTATAAGTTGACTTATAAGTTTCAAACGAACACTCTTTTTTTAGCAAAATCAACTTATAAATTGGGTTGACCAACTTATAAGTTCGCGCCGAACAGGCCCTAAATCTATATAGACCGAGGCAAGATCGACAGCCACTGTAAAAAGACGTACAACATTTAACACTAACCATTAGCCCCTTTCAAACCCAAATCTACATAGAGAAAGGCAAGCTCAGAAGTCACTACCCCTCTGCAAGTAAGTACCATTTTTCTTTCTTTGCAACCGCATTATAGAATTTTTAGAAAAGCTATTAATGTCATACATACATAAGAAGAAGGTTACATTACAAGAAAAAAGCTTATTTCAAATAGAATATTCTATCGGAAATAGCCTTATTTTATCGGACAAAAGCTAGCTATTTCCGACGGAATATTTAATCAAAAATTCGGTCAAATATAAATTGGTCGGGGATAAGTCGTTGAGAATTCCATAAAATACTTATTGCCGATGGAATTAGGTCCGACGAAAATTCAAAAGTATATATTAAAAATAAACCTTAAAAATTGTTGTATAAAAAGCATAGACCATTGCTCTCAATCAACTTGGCCCAACAAATAAAAGATGTAGAAAGAGAAATAGAAGGGATTGATATATAATAGATAAGAAAACAAGTGTCTGTAAAGTAGGTGTTAGAAGTATAATTAACAGTAGCTATATATGCTAATTTGTCTAATTAAAGGCCAAGACAACTTTAATAAATTATTGCATCCAAGTAAGTAATCATACAAAAATCTATAATGGCTACTAAATATTCATGATGTTTTAAGATTGTTTTGATGAAAAATTGGCTGCATGAAGTTCACTTACGTCACATCTGACATGACCATATCAGCCACAAATCATCGACTATCAACAAAAAAAATATAAATGACATATATATACTCCCTTGTTCACAAATATAAAAATACTTGCTTTTGCAAGGAAGATAAATTTACCAACAGCATTCGCTGTTGATTAAATAGATAGCCACCACAAATTGCAGTGTCCCTAAGTCCATATAACTGCCAAAACATCCCATCCTCGCCAAGTAAAGTAGATAAAACTCCTACTCCAAGAGCAAAGGGCTATAATTTGTAAAGCTAACAATTTGTACCTCGTATTCGCTTAGAATAGGAGGATAAATCAAGCACATAAAGCACAGAGTGTTTTAATAAAAGTAGTACTCTTTTATTTTATTATATTATTTATATAACAAACAGAGTGTTCTAGTTTAAAGATGGAAGCGTAAGACCCTTTCTCATAAACTAAAATTTACATCAAAATTTTAGCCTTGTGATAGTCTGATTTGTCGCTCAAAAACGATCAGCCATACCCATGCATAATGCACAACACACTATTTTTACCAACATCCCGCACATATGCTTGTATATAAGGGCGGAGCCAGGATTATTTTTCAACCTGGGCTACCCCAAATACCAATTATATACATAAGAAATTATTCCACCAAAATCAATCATAAATTCAAAATTATACATAGTAGTAAGGTTCAAAGGTACATAACATATAAGGAAAAAGGAAAACAAAACACACTATTTAAGCTGCATCCTTCTATGCTTTGTAGAATAGAATTCGTCTATTATGGAATCTGAATCGATATCTTCAACAAACTCTCGTTCAATGTAAATTATCATAGAATCTGCTAAAAACTCATCTTCCATTTTATTGCGAAGAGCAGTTTTAACATGTTTCATAGCTGAAAATGTTTGTTCTGTCGTGGCAGTGGAAATAGGTAGAGTCAAAACAAGACGAATCAATCTATCAATCAAATTATAATGCTGCGATTTATTTGTTTCAACTAATCTGCGACACAATTTAGTGATGGTAGACATATTTTCAAAGCTCTGATGATGGACCACATCAAGTTTAAAATGATTCAGCTGACATCTCAAATAATGCATTTCTTGTTCACTGAAATCTTCTGGATAAAATTTCTCAGCAAGCTTGCAAATATCATCAACTTTGAATGATTTAAAGTTGTCATTCAGCTCTAAAGCAGTGCTAAGCATAAGAAGTTCCACTGCTCCATCACTAAATCTGGAATTCAACTCTTCTTACTGAAAATATATTGTTGAATTAAACACATCAAAATGATAATGTTGGCAAACTGTCATCGATTCTTTTTGTTGGCATGAACGACCTGTAACCCTTTTGTATGAAGCATTCATATCTGGTATGTCAATCTCATTTTGTGTGCAAACTGATTGCACATGCTCAAGGAGATGATCAAATCCCTCTTCTTTCAAAGTGAAGTAGAGCTTTAGTAGTTGAGACTAGATCCATGGCATTTACGATGTCAAGAGATTTGTGTTGCAAAGCTCTACAAAGCAAATCAGTAATCCCCATAATTTTATACATCATATATAGAGTGAAAATAAATTCAAAATACCTCATTATGATCAAAACAACCACCAGCTTCTCCACGCATAGAGTTAGAGGATCATTCATCAACAATACTTTCAAGCACTAAAATAGTTGCACCATACATATCAATTAAGCTACAAATAAAATAAAAATGAGAGCTCCACCGAGTAGATCCACTCCGATGTAGATTAACAATCTGATTAATGCTTCTACCAGTATCACGTTCACCAGAAGCTACCATACGTGCAATTTCAATAGCTTGAGCAGAATGTAACTCAACCAGAAGCACCAATGAGATTGATAATGGCTGTTTGTTTCAAAAAAAATTGCCAAACGGAAATCTCTTTTGATGAAGCTGCAACTAATGCTAATTATAGTCTGTGAGCAAAACAATGTACATAATATGCGTATGGACAATCTTTATGAAATAGAGCTTGAAGTCCGTTCCAAGCATCGCGCATATTACTAGCACCATCATACCCTTGACCTCGCATATTAAGGATATGTAAATTATATCGAGCAATGACATTAGATATTTCTTTCTTCAATGTTGAAGCAGTAGTGTCTAAAACATGCACAATCTCAAAAAAATACGCTCGCGTAAGAAACCATGACTGTCAACAAATCTCAAAACAATAGTCATCTGCTTTTTATTTGATGCATCTTTGGCTTCATCAACTAAAATACAGAACTTTGCATCTCCAACTTCTTCACGAATTTTTCTTCTAACTTTGTTTGCAAGAATATGCAAAATTTCTTTCTGAATAGTCGGTGAAGTATATTTATCATTTTTCGAAGCTTTCTCTAAGACTACATCACCAATGTTAACGTTCAATCAGCTTATAAGTCTTATCATCTCTATAAAATTACCTCGATTGCTAGAAGTTGGAGATTCGTCATGACCTCTAAATGCACAAGCTCGCAAGCTAAGCCACTTTATACTCTCAATTGTTGTCGTAAGTTGCAACCGATTCTTCTAAACTTCTTCTACAGTTTGTGCATTCAACACTTTGTCAATATGTCCAGTTACTTTCATCAAGTCTTCAACACATTTCACTGCATTCTTATGTGGTGAAGTAGGACCTCCCACGTGCATCAAAAGTGCACATCTAACTCCATCATTAACCATTTTCCAATTATTAAACCCTTCAGTAATGAATGCAGGATGGAGAGGCACCTTATTTTGAAAAACAAAGCATGAAAAACAAAATGCAGCATCCTTCGATGGAGAGTACTCTAACCAAGGAAATGATTCAAACCACGAATATTGAAATTTTTGATTTTGTGACCCTGATTTAGTCTGTGGGTACTCTGCCAACTTAGTTTGATACGGACCCATTTTGATATAAGCTCTCTTAATTTCATCTCGTTGATTAACGCTATGTTGCCATATAGGGATCCGAATCCCAGGATCCCGTTCAAGAGTACTAAGATCAATTTCAACTCTTCGAGATTTGGAAAGGGGTGGTTGGTAATCTAAGATATCAACATTAGATGGAGAATGCCCTTCAATAGTTGATGCACTTTCTCTTGGTTTAAAGAAAGAAAACAAAGTTTTTTCTCTCTTGCTTCCTTGACTTTCCATTATGACTTATTCAAATTGAAAATCCCTAAAACCTATGCGCAACTTGAGCAAGTATTCGTATTTAATACTATAACATAAATTGACAAAAGATCGAGTATTTGAGTGATAATAACTTTTTTTAAAATCAACTTCTAATAGTCATTTGCTCTAGAGGAACTAAACAATTAATCAACATGTATAGAGTTATGCTCAATATTGGGAGAAAGGTGGAAAATCATGACTATGGACAAGTACTTATATTGGTTGTGCAATGATCATATTTCTGTAAGTATTTTAATATCAATTGGAATAACTAGATTAAAAAAATTATTCTGTACAAGCATAACTAAATACAATAAGGAATATACAGTTGAAAAGAGCAAAATTAGGAAATATACTAGAAAATTTCCTTTTAAGTATCTTTTTCAAAATTCATCTTGAGATAATTAAACAATCAAAAACTGATCTCCCAAAAAATCCACTTAAATTTGAAATTACTAGTTTCCTAAATTATAAACCGTGAAACAGTAACAATAAATTTACATAAACTAAAGGAAATTCAAGGTTCCTCCATTAACAAAGATTCAAACAAAAGCCACACATGACACAAGATAATATCATTATGGATTAAATCAAACACAATAAACAATTATCCAGAATTATATAATTAATAAAAAATAGATAGAGAAAAACCAGCTAGATCGTGGTGAGAAGTGAGGGATTTGTGCAAATCGACGAGCTGTTCACAAATGGTGGCGTAAACGACGATTTGCTTGCTATACATACTAATTAATCAAACTAAAGGCATAACCTTTAGCAGCAGATTTGCAATTACTACAAACACAGAGAGAGATGTTCTTGTTCCGTTGCTACAAATCGATGATGTTATTGTTCTGTTGCTGGCTGCTTGTTCCCATCTCTTGAAATTGAAATGTTAGGACTTTCAAATTTCATCTGAATTGGGCTAAATATTGGGCTGGGCTATTGAAGATATATGAGTATTAAATTTTACACAAAAATTCCACCCGGGCTACAGCCCCCCTTAGTCTATACATGGCTCCGCCCTTACTTGTATATGATTAGACCCAAATTTTGTATCAACCAAACACAATCCCATGCATTTATGTAATTCTAAATTGAAATACACGATTATAAATAAGCACAAGGAACAAACACACACAAATTACAAGGAAAAATGCATAACCTTTATTAAACCAATCAATATAAGGAATTATATGTCCAAAGGCTTACAAATACAGAGACACCCGATGCCTAACTTGTATATTTCTCCCTTACAAATTCGTGCATCAAGCACTAACAAAATTCGTGTACTTATATAACTAGGCCCTAAGGTCAGTTGACACCACCAATTGCCAGTTGGTTTTCAACCAATTTTATTGTTACAGCATATAACTGGCCTATTTCAAACATAAATAAACTGCTCTAGTCAGTTATTTCTGTCCAGCAAAGACAATATCTAAATTATTAACAAATGTCACATAGGTGCAAATAGCAGCTACCCATAACTACTTTTAACCGCCACTGTATGTGTTAATTCCCAAAGATGTTAGCCCATATTACTTGCCACAAAATCCCAGCCATGTATTAACATCTTTGATTAACTATCCAACATGTGCACCCAGCCCAGCCCAACCCGTGATGCTCCAACCTAATGGTGCAACATTATCCATGCTAGGGTTTTCTAATGTTGTCTAGTGCCCAACGTAATCTAACGCCTATGATGCTCCAGGTCAACCATGAATGTTGCTTAGCCAATGTGCCCAACTGTTACACCAAACCAAGCTTTGATGCTTCTTGTTGTTGCACACTGCCTAGTGCCCAAGTCTGCCACATGTTTTGTTATGCCCCAAATGTGCATGATGAGCATTCAGCCCATGCCACACACTAAATGTTGTACATGTTAGGCGTCAATCCATACGACGCACTAGCACACTAGGCTTTTGCCTATGTCATGCCTCAACCGATGCCAAATCCTTTCCCCACAAGCCTTGGTCTTCCTTGCTATCACTGAATGATGCACCATTTTAGCAGAACTAAGTCTACAACTTTGCTTTCAAAATTTGCCCAAATATGCAAGGCATATGTGTCATTGCACACAGGCAGCCCGCATGCTACCCGCATTTGATGTCAAGCCAACGAGGGTCTAACTATTAGGATACTCTTTGAATCTTATTGAAAAAATAATTACTAATATGAAAAAGAAGAACTCTTATTTTTAATAGGAGTATTATTTTGGAAAATAGTTTATTTGTGTGAGCCCATGAATAAAATTAGGGTTCACATTGAATGAACTAAAACAAAAAATAATAACGAATAACGAACAAACAAATAACGAACGAACGAAGACCGAAAAAGACGAAACTCCCCTAGGGTTCGCTCCCTAGTTAATCAATTAGGGACTGTTTGATGTTTTGTTTTTCAAATTTCATCATTGACAAGTTTTAAGTGGTGCAAAGAAAAAATAATGAATCCAAACTTGAGAATACTTGTGAAGGCTTAAAAGAGGTCTTTCCTAACTCATGTATTACAAGATAAACTTTTCATAGAAATAAGAATCTAAAGAAACAGACAAAGAACCAATCAAGAAGGCATGAAATGAGCAAAAACATGTTAGAATAGGAGCAAGCCCCCTAGGGTTCGCCCCCAAGGGTTCTCCCCTAAGGTGGGCCCCTTTTGGGTGGTCCTTTCCTGCTCCATGATACATTTTATTTGGTTTCTTTGATAATAAAATTGATTTACGCGATTTTTTTAGACTTAATATTATACAACCTTAAAAGTATAATTTAAGAGGTGTTGTCATGAGTCCGGAGATATAAGGCTTGTGATGTGACGCCCCCAAATCTAGGCCCACACAGCCCAAACTTGAGTCGTCAAAAGACTACAACAAAATTATTACAACAAAGCACAACGTACAACAATACCGTGTATAATAATACACAACTAAGTCTTCACTATTATTGTCA
Source organism: Hedera helix (assembly GCA_947179155.2). Taxonomy (NCBI): domain Eukaryota; kingdom Viridiplantae; phylum Streptophyta; class Magnoliopsida; order Apiales; family Araliaceae; genus Hedera; species Hedera helix. The sequence continues at coordinate 27,977,516 of OX359275.1, read as the reverse complement.
CACTATTTTACAACACGTGAAGACTATAATAGATATCACTCGGACTCCCACTCCATTCCCCGGCTAGACCCAGTTACGTTCTCATCTCCTGTTGAAAAATAATGGAAATAAAGGGTGAGCTCAAATAGCCCAGTAAGAAATATCATGACTAAGATAATGACGAATAAATTATCATTAGCCTTCAACAGGTGAGTTCTTGATAGAATACAACAGAATACAAGGTGTTTATCAAAAACTGCAGTTAAATTCTTGAACAATGTTCAGATCAATAATAGCGGCGGAATGAGCAATCTATTAGAAGAATAATGTAGACTATAATGTCCACGCGCTTCTCTTTTTCGTAAAAATATCATCAACTTTTATCATCTGAAATACCATTAGTCAAGATAATATAAATTCACAGTTCCTGGTCATAATCATGCAAATCAACAGTTCATCTATGCACTACGGGTCAAAGAGAACTTTCAATATAGCACCAGCGGTCATGATTATACCAGATTCAGCCTTTGGTCATAATCATACCAAACAACAGTTCATCTATGCACTACGGGCCAAAGAGAACTTTCAATATAACAACAACGGTCATGATTATACCAGATTCAGCCTTTGGTCATAATCATACCAATCAACAGTTCAATAGAAAGATTCAGAAAATAGAAAGGTTCAGTTGAAATAATGAAGTTCAACTATTATGGAACATATAATATTTTCAGGAATTATAGAACCAATAGTTCCATAATAAGTTTCGATTCAGGAGTATGAAAGAAAATAATATCCCTTACCGTATCAAGTTCAAGAGTGTAAAAAAATGACATTTCTTACCTTAACACGTGACTGGATATTGATTTAAATGAGATTGATCAACCTATATATTTATAATAAAATTAGTAATTACAACATGTAAACTTCAAAGTGTATGATAACTCATATATTATGAACTATCAAAATTATATATATTTAACATAATTTTTGTAGTATAAAATACCAACTTTAAAATAGTTTTAAAAATAATATTCCAAAATAAATCTTCCAAAGAAAGCTTTTAAAAATGAATCTTCTCAAAGAAGAGTCTTCTAAAGGAAGATTTGTGAATACCGTGAAAAATAGGAATTTATAAAATTACTACTCTTTAATAAAAGACTTACTTGAAAAATTCCTGCACTCCTTTTGGCTTTCAAACACTCAAAATAGCCTTACTATTCTCAGAGAAAACTCATAAAATTCTTATAGAAAAATTTTATGTTTTAGGTGTGATTTTTCTATTCAGCTGAACAATCTATTTATAGGAGAAAAGAAGTTACTATGCGTGGTAGGTGAACTAAAAAAAAAAAAAAAAAAAAAAAATTCAGCAGAGGCTGCGCAAACGTTTTTAAAAATTTTCAATACTTGCACAGTAACTTTAAAATTTTCAAAAAGTGAACAGTAATGAACAGTAACTTTTGTCGGTAGATGAACAGTAACTTCCCCCGAGATGAACAGTGACTTCCGTCAGTGAATAGTAACTTTTCCGGGAATGAATAGTAAATTCCGGGAGTGAATAGTAACTTTTGAAAAATAAAATTTTTTATTTTTCCTGTGGGTCCAACATATAAAATGAAATAATGCTACAACAATAATGTAATAAACACGTTACAGATTATTATTAATTTAATAATATAAATTACAGTATATTTGCAACTGTGACAATTATTAGGTTCAATAATTTTAAAAACAGTGCAGCAACAATTATTGACTCAATAATATAAAATACAGTGTAATGACAATTATTAAATCCATAATGCAAAATACTGTGTAACAACAATTATTGAATTGATAACATAAAATATTATGCAGTGACAATTATTGATGAAATGATGCGTAACAGTTACGGTGTTAATTATCAGAACAATAGTATGAGACACTGTGCAATACCGCGTGCTACAGAAAATACCATAAATTACCGTATGCTACTATTCTTTTATCACCGGTATTTTAACAGTTAACACCGTTGACTATTTTTATTTAAAAAGGTTACTTCTGTCGTTTTCTATATCCGACAAATATTCCGTTGTGGGGTCCACCAATAATTAGTTATTTCGGCGCCGTCGTACGGCCCGAATATTTCCCGACAAAACGAATATTGTCCGACAAAATAAAATTTGCACATAACATCCTTAACTTTCAATTTTGTTAATTTAACCACTTACTGTTTCAGGAAAAATATATATGAAGAAAAATTAAATTTTATATTTCATAAAATTCGGGGTCTTACAACCTCCCCTCCTTATGAAATTTCGTCCCCGAAATTGACGTACCGGACATTTCATAGTTATCCTCCTGATTTCCAGATGTCATACTAAACTGTGGTCACAAAATAATTGTTAGTTCAAACAAACTGACTCATCATTTTTTTATTCCTACATTCAAATCAACTTATTAGAAAAAAAAATATAATTTAGGTAGGACACACTAGTGATTGATTCTATTCGTCTCTCCCCTCCTAGTTCTAACCCCAGATCTCCATTAAAGACCATATCCCTAAGCTCTGATGCCAACTGTGACGCCCCCAAATCTAGGCCCACACAGCCCAAACTTGAGTCGTCAAAAGACTACAACAAAATTATTACAACAAAGCACAACGTACAACAATACCGTGTATAATAATACACAACTAAGTCTTCACTATTATTGTCACACTATTTTACAACACGTGAAGACTATAATAGATATCCCTCGGACTCCCACTCCATTCCCCGGCTAGACCCAGTTACGTTCTCATCTCCTGTTGAAAAATAATGGAAAGAAAGGGTGAGCTCAAATAGCCCAGTAAGAAATATCATGACTAAGATAATGACGAATAAATTATCATTAGCCTTCAACAGGTGAGTTCTTGATAGAATACAACAGAATACAAGGTGTTTATCAAAAACTGCAGTTAAATTCTTGAACAATGTTCAGATCAATAATAGCGGCGGAATGAGCAATCTATTAGAAGAATAATGTAGACTATAATGTCCACGCGCTTCTCTTTTTCGTAAAAACATCATCAACTTTTATCATCTGAAATACCATTAGTCAAGATAATATAAATTCACAGTTCCTGGTCATAATCATGCAAATCAACAGTTCATCTATGCACTACGGGCCAAAGAGAACTTTCAATATAGCACCAGCGGTCATGATTATACCAGATTCAGCCTTTGGTCATAATCATACCAAACAACAGTTCATCTATGCACTACGGGCCAAAGAGAACTTTCAATATAACAACAACGGTCATGATTATACCAGATTCAGCTTTTGGTCATAATCATACCAATCAACAGTTCAATAGAAAGATTCAGAAAATAGAAAGGTTCAGTTGAAATAATGAAGTTCAACTATTATGGAACATATAATATTTTCAGGAATTATAGAACCAATAGTTCCATAATAAGTTTCGATTCAGGAGTATGAAAGAAAATAATATCCCTTACCGTATCAAGTTCAAGAGTGTAAAAAAATGACATTTCTTACCTTAACACGTGACTGGATATTGATTTAAATGAGATTGATCAACCTATATATTTATAATAAAATTAGTAATTACAACATGTAAACTTCAAAGTGTATGATAACTCATATATTATGAACTATCAAAATTATATATATTTAACATAATTTTTGTAGTATAAAATACCAACTTTAAAATAGTTTTAAAAATAATATTCCAAAATAAATCTTCCAAAGAAAGCTTTTAAAAATGAATCTTCTCAAAGAAGAGTCTTCTAAAGGAAGATTTGTGAATACCGTGAAAAATAGGAATTTATAAAATTACTATTCTTTAATAAAAGACTTACTTGAAAAATTCCTGCACTCCTTTTGGCTTTCAAACACTCAAAATAGCCTTACTATTCTCAGAGAAAACTCATAAAATTCTTATAGAAAAATTTTATGTTTTAGGTGTGATTTTTCTATTCAGCTGAACAATCTATTTATAGGAGAAAAGAAGTTACTATGCATGGTAGGTGAACTAAAAAAAAAAAAAAAAAAAAAAAAATTCAGCAGAGGCTGCGCAAACGTTTTTAAAAATTTTCAATACTTGCACAGTAACTTTAAAATTTTCAAAAAGTGAACAGTAATGAACAGTAACTTTTGTCGGTAGATGAACAGTAACTTCCCCCGAGATGAACAGTGACTTCCGTCAGTGAATAGTAACTTTTCCGGGAATGAATAGTAAATTCCGGGAGTGAATAGTAACTTTTGAAAAATAAAATTTTTTATTTTTCCTGTGGGTCCAACATATAAAATGAAATAATGCTACAACAATAATGTAATAAACACGTTACAGATTATTATTAATTTAATAATATAAATTACAGTATATTTGCAACTGTGACAATTATTAGGTTCAATAATTTTAAAAACAGTGCAGCAACAATTATTGACTCAATAATATAAAATACAGTGTAATGACAATTATTAAATCCATAATGCAAAATACTGTGTAACAACAATTATTGAATTGATAACATAAAATATTATGCAGTGACAATTATTGATGAAATGATGCGTAACAGTTACGGTGTTAATTATCAGAACAATAGTATGAGACACTGTGCAATACCGCGTGCTACAGAAAATACCATAAATTACCGTATGCTACTATTCTTTTATCACCGGTATTTTAACAGTTAACACCGTTGACTATTTTTATTTAAAAAGGTTACTTCTGTCGTTTTCTATATCCGACAAATATTCCGTTGTGGGGTCCACCAATAATTAGTTATTTCGGCGCCGTCGTACGGCCCGAATATTTCCCGACAAAACGAATATTGTCCGACAAAATAAAATTTGCACATAACATCCTTAACTTTCAATTTTGTTAATTTAACCACTTACTGTTTCAGGAAAAATATATATGAAGAAAAATTAAATTTTATATTTCATAAAATTCGGGGTCTTACAACCTCCCCTCCTTATGAAATTTCGTCCCCGAAATTGACGTACCGGACATTTCATAGTTATCCTCCTGATTTCCAGATGCCATACTAAACTGTGGTCACAAAATAATTGTTAGTTCAAACAAACTGACTCATCATTTTTTTATTCCTACATTCAAATCAACTTATTAGAAAAAAAAATATAATTTAGGTAGGACACACTAGTGATTGATTCTATTCGTCTCTCCCCTCCTAGTTCTAACCCCAGATCTCCATTAAAGACCATATCCCTAAGCTCTGATGCCAACTGTGACGCCCCCAAATCTAGGCCCACACAGCCCAAACTTGAGTCGTCAAAAGACTACAACAAAATTATTACAACAAAGCACAACGTACAACAATACCGTGTATAATAATACACAACTAAGTCTTCACTATTATTGTCACACTATTTTACAACACGTGAAGACTATAATAGATATCCCTCGGACTCCCACTCCATTCCCCGGCTAGACCCAGTTACGTTCTCATCTCCTGTTGAAAAATAATGGAAAGAAAGGGTGAGCTCAAATAGCCCAGTAAGAAATATCATGACTAAGATAATGACGAATAAATTATCATTAGCTTTCAACAGGTGAGTTCTTGATAGAATACAACAGAATACAAGGTGTTTATCAAAAACTGCAGTTAAATTCTTGAACAATGTTCAGATCAATAATAGCGGCGGAATGAGCAATCTATTAGAAGAATAATGTAGACTATAATGTCCACGCGCTTCTCTTTTTCGTAAAAACATCATCAACTTTTATCATCTGAAATACCATTAGTCAAGATAATATAAATTCACAGTTCCTGGTCATAATCATGCAAATCAACAGTTCATCTATGCACTACGGGCCAAAGAGAACTTTCAATATAGCACCAGCGGTCATGATTATACCAGATTCAGCCTTTGGTCATAATCATACCAAACAACAGTTCATCTATGCACTACGGGCCAAAGAGAACTTTCAATATAACAACAACGGTCATGATTATACCAGATTCAGCCTTTGGTCATAATCATACCAATCAACAGTTCAATAGAAAGATTCAGAAAATAGAAAGGTTCAGTTGAAATAATGAAGTTCAACTATTATGGAACATATAATATTTTCAGGAATTATAGAACCAATAGTTCCATAATAAGTTTCGATTCAGGAGTATGAAAGAAAATAATATCCCTTACCGTATCAAGTTCAAGAGTGTAAAAAAATGACATTTCTTACCTTAACACGTGACTGGATATTGATTTAAATGAGATTGATCAACCTATATATTTATAATAAAATTAGTAATTACAACATGTAAACTTCAACGTGTATGATAACTCATATATTATGAACTATCAAAATTATATATATTTAACATAATTTTTGTAGTATAAAATACCAACTTTAAAATAGTTTTAAAAATAATATTCCAAAATAAATCTTCCAAAGAAAGCTTTTAAAAATGAATCTTCTCAAAGAAGAGTCTTCTAAAGGAAGATTTGTGAATACCGTGAAAAATAGGAATTTATAAAATTACTACTCTTTAATAAAAGACTTACTTGAAAAATTCCTGCACTCCTTTTGGCTTTCAAACACTCAAAATAGCCTTACTATTCTCAGAGAAAACTCATAAAATTCTTATAGAAAAATTTTATGTTTTAGGTGTGATTTTTCTATTCAGCTGAACAATCTATTTATAGGAGAAAAGAAGTTACTATGCGTGGTAGGTGAACTAAAAAAAAAAAAAAAAAAAAAAAATTCAGCAGAGGCTGCGCAAACGTTTTTAAAAATTTTCAATACTTGCACAGTAACTTTGCACAGTAACTTTAAAATTTTCAAAAAGTGAACAATAATGAACAGTAACTTTTGTCGGTAGATGAACAGTAACTTCCCCCGAGATGAACAGTGACTTCCGTCAGTGAATAGTAACTTTTCCGGGAATGAATAGTAAATTCCGGGAGTGAATAGTAACTTTTGAAAAATAAAATTTTTTATTTTTCCTGTGGGTCCAACATATAAAATGAAATAATGCTACAACAATAATGTAATAAACACGTTACAGATTATTAATAATTTAATAATATAAATTACAGTATATTTGCAACTGTGACAATTATTAGGTTCAATAATTTTAAAAACAGTGCAGCAACAATTATTGACTCAATAATATAAAATACAGTGTAATGACAATTATTAAATCCATAATGCAAAATACTGTGTAACAACAATTATTGAATTGATAACATAAAATATTATGCAGTGACAATTATTGATGAAATGATGCGTAACAGTTACGGTGTTAATTATCAGAACAATAGTATGAGACACTGTGCAATACCGCGTGCTACAGAAAATACCATAAATTACCGTATGCTACTATTCTTTTATCACCGGTATTTTAACAGTTAACACCGTTGACTATTTTTATTTAAAAAGGTTACTTCTGTCGTTTTCTATATCCGACAAATATTCCGTTGTGGGGTCCACCAATAATTAGTTATTTCGGCGCCGTCGTACGGCCCGAATATTTCCCGACAAAACGAATATTGTCCGACAAAATAAAATTTGCACATAACATCCTTAACTTTCAATTTTGTTAATTTAACCACTTACTGTTTCAGGAAAAATATATATGAAGAAAAATTAAATTTTATATTTCATAAAATTCGGGGTCTTACATGTGAGAACAACTTGTATTGGGAATCGGTTGAGGGATTTAGATTGGTGGCTAGAAAAACTGGATAATTTAGGCATTACCGGGGTAACCAAGAGTTTTCTAAGAATTTCTCTATCATTAAGGGTATTTCTGAAATTTTTTCTTCTGACATGTACCTGGCACATGACCTGGACCCTATAAATACCTCTTCACTTTACAAGTGAATGAAATTTTGGAACTTTGGGAGATTTTTTGTCACCTAAAACCTCTCTCTCACTCTTAAAACAAAGAAGTTGGAAGGAATTTGTGGGACTTGTGATCAACTCTTAATCGAGTGAACAAAAGTATTGGTATTGCCTATCTTGAATTCACTCGAAACACTTGTCATGGCTCTCGGACACTAGTGATTATGCCATAATTCTGAGAGTTTTGCCACATGTTACTATTGTAGTTGTTCACCGGTTCTTCTCCCCTCTCCAATCTTTCAAACGATTCTATATTCTTTGTGGATTTCTTGTCTCCACCATAAATAAAAACCCTAACCCTTGCAAGGTACGCAATTTTCGTGTCTACAATTTGTAATAGGAGTTTTATTTTGGAAGTGTCCTATATTAAATAGGAAGAAGAGAATTATGGGTTACTCTATAAATAAAGTATTATGTTGAGTTATTAAAGTGTAACATAACCAAAAGTCATGTAACATCCTAAGAGTTGAAAGAAAATGTAAGGGAGTTTTTTGGTTTGTATGAGAGAGTGGGGTTTTACAACTTTTATATTTCGTATAAAAAAATTGTATCGTGGGAAAGAGGATTTTGCATCTTTTATTCCATACAAAAAGTTATACTACGGAGATAAAAATATTGTGTAACCTCAAGTTTTAGGACTTAAAACTTGATATGATTATTGTAAACCCATTATCATTGATATAGTGGAGATTCGGAGTTTACTTCGTGATTTTTTTCTTTAAGGGTTTTTCACGTTAAATCTTACGTTGTTTTATCTCTCTTTATTTTATTATCTGGTTTGGGTTGACTTAATTCGCTACAAGTGGTATCAAGAGCTGGGATGATTAGAACTAAGGTGGAGAGAATTAGTCGCATTGGTGTAAAAAATAAATAGAGTGAAAATTGAAGGAGTTGAAAATATTCTTTATAACGTTAATCAACATAAAATTTTGAGCTTATGGATAATCATTGTTGCGATCGCTAGATGACAATAATGGAGATGTTGATGAATATGAAGACAACATTGCTGATGATGATGCTTTTGAAGATGATAATGTTAAAGAATAAGACAATGATGGTAACTATGACAAAAATGATTTGACAGATGCAGATGATACGAATGTTGTAGATGACGCAGATGATGCGGATGTTGCATATGATACTGATAGTCTGGATAGTGTGGATGATACAGATAATGTAAATAATGTAGATAACATGAATGGTGTGGATGATGGCGGCTATACAACGATGACAATGATGACATTGGAGTATTTTCGAATTTAAGTTGAATAAGAAATTGTTGAGATAATCCTCTAATCCTATTCAAACATAAAGTTGAAGTATGTGGGCATTCGAGTTGATGGAGGAATTATTGGGATATTCCTCGAAACCTATTGATAAAAGGATTGTTAGTATGAAAAGAATAACTCCTATTTTTTAGTATTATTTTAGAAAGTATTCTATTTATAGTAAGAGTTTTATTTTGGATAGGGGTGAGCATGATGCGGTTTGAAGCTCAAACCGCACATGAAACCGCTTAGGTGCAGTTTGACAAATCCAAAACCGCACGTGAAATTGCTTGTGATTGGTGCGATGCGATTTTAAAAGGTGCGGTGCGATTTCATTTTATGTGGTTTCGATTTTAAAACCAATTGACAAATACAAAAAATTAGGACAAAAAGAATCACCTAATTTAAAAGTTCAGAAAAATGTGTATAGAAGATATTAAGATAGCTACTTAAGAAGAAGTAGAGTAAAACTATAACGAATAGTTGTTTATAACGTAAAAGTAGATAGTGTATTGGTTATACAAGAAGACCATCACTAATAAATTTATTCATTTTCATCAATGTTATAATGAAACTCTATAATTGCAAAAATGTCACTGACAATCAAATAATAAGAAACTTGATTAGTTAAGTAAAATTCACAATTAAAAATTTTCAAAGCTACAATTAATAGTTATACGATAAGTAATTGTAAAAGTTAATGCTATGCTAACAAAAAATAGGAGAAAAGTATAACAAACACCATGTAATTTTTTAAAAAAAAATAAACCAAAACGACATCGTTTTTGCCATTATTGGTGCGGTGCGGTGGACCACAAAAATCAAAATCAAACCGCAAATATAATTTTTCTTCCTTCTTAAAACCACCATATATGTCAAAACCGTTAGTGCACTTTTATTGGTGCGGTTGGTTAATTTTATTTTATTTTTTTGCGATTTTGGGAGCAATTTTTTTTTTTTTTGCTCATCCCTAATTTTGGAAGTGTCTTATTTTTAATAAAAATAGGAGAATTGTGGGTTACACTATAAATAAAATATTATGTTGAATTGTTGAAGTGTGACACAACCAAAAGTCGTGTAGTATCCTAAGAGTTGAGAGATGGTGTAAAGGGGTTTTTTGGTTTGTGTGAGGGATAAAATTTTTGTAACTTTTATATTCCGTGCAAAAAAATTGTATCGTGAGAGGGAAGGGTTTTGCATATTTTATTTCGTGCAAAAAGTTGTGTCGTGAAAATTAGAATATTGTGTAATCTTAAGTTTTATGACGTAAAATGCGTAAAACTTATGAGGATTATCATAAGTTCATTATCATTAATATAGGAGATTCGGAGTTTGACCCGTGATTTTTCTCTTTAAAAAATTTTCACTTATTTTTTAATGCTTAACAAACTTCAAATCTCATAGAGGAGGAAAGCCTAATTGAGAATTGAACATGATATCTAAACATCACAGTGTCTCAGTCTTAATCACTAAATTAAAATATTATTTATAAGAGATTTTTACGTTAAATCTTGTATTATTTTATCTCTTTTTATTTTATTATTTATTTGCTGTTAACTTAATTCGCAACACTAATGTTGCGTTTAGATTGAATGAATGGAATGAAGGAAGGAATGAAATGATTTTATGGTATTTTAAGTATATATTTGATTGTTAGTGAGAGTGAGTGGTCTAATATAATGGTAAAATTATCATACATATTCATTCCATTAAAATAAATGTTATTCTATCACTTTTCACATAGAATAAAAATCAAATGGATGGAATGATTTATTCCATCAATTAAAATAATTTATCCTCTAAAATAATCATCTAATATATTATTTTTTATTATATTTTATTTTATTTTATTTTTTGAATTTAAACGTAGCATTATATCCTCCTCCAAGATGTCAGAAGAGCTAAAGAATTAACTTGCCACCGCGACAAAAATTGGGGGCCCGATCACTTTAGCTGAATTGAAGTTTGACTGTACAATGAATGTAGGCCCGCTTCCATAGGGCCACCAACACGTTATGATCTCATTAATAGGTTAATGTATATCTGTTATGTTCCCAAAAAAAAAAAAAGAATGTACATATCTGTCATGTACCCAAAAATATGAGAAATTATTTAGTAATTTTGGGATACGATCACGTAATATTTTAATCATTAATATATTATTATTTTAATATATATAGTAGTTTAATTATTTTACTGTACATATTAAAATGATAGTATATGAATAATTTTAGAACACCGCATAATTATATTTTAAAACTATAGAATAATTTTTTAAAAAATAGAGACATATATCTGCCATTAGATTCTTCATCTTTTCGCGAAATTTAATTGTACATGTAACCTAAAAAATTATGTTTTACTAATATTTAACGTTGAGCATAGAAAGCTTATAATAATTCTTTAAAAATATACAAATTGTACTTATATTCATTGTATTAATATCAATCACAAAGTTAATGATCTTTTAGGTATCATCATATATATACTTAATTACTATAAAGAGGTAAATTTTTTTATCCTTACGAAAAGGATCTAGGGTTACGGAAGTTGAATTTAGAGTCTTGGCTAGACTTGCATAACAAGTTAATGGACATTGGAAAAGGAAATCCTCATTCAATACCCAGATACTCGGATATTTAACAAACAATCATTGCACAGAATTCAAGGAAAATATCTTAGCCTTCGAGTTGTTTTATTCTTAAACGATTGCTAGCCCTAGGATGAAAGTATTAAATGAAGCAGATAACATAATCATCTTACTGTTGAGATACTACGTTATTGTAAAATCTTATATCAAAATATAAAATAAAAAAAAATTAAAAATATATATACTTTAATGAAGTATAAATTTAATAAGTTAATTTTTTAAGTCGAAATGTGATTTTAGATGCAAATAAGTCTAGAATCACAAAATCTGAAACTAAACACTACATAGATCTCAACCATTAAAAAATAGTTCATGACACGAATTTCAATCTCATGTCTTATTTTTTAATAATTGAGATAAATATAATATTTAAATATTATGTATTTATATTTATCCTTTAAATACCCATATATGGGCCGAATATTCCGACATTAACTACCACTTGACTCTGAATTTTTCTTTTCTACCCTTCGCATAGCCCTGCATTCAAATGGTTTCCTCCTAAGACCATTTCCACCTCAGCTTCCTCTGGCCCCACCTCTCTAAAAGCCTCTTCTTCCATCTGGTCTTGTTCTTCCGTCGTGTCTTAATTTTCAGCTGTTGAATCTTGTTCTTCACTTTCCTTGTTGGTATTTGTTGCACCAGAAAGTTCCTCAGCGGGGGCGGAGATACCTTAAGTAAGGGCAGCACGGCCTATCTCATTTTTTTTTCAAGTATAGGGGCAAAATATTAATTTGATAAATTTAAAGGGGCAGACCTACATAAAGGTTAAACTTAAAGGGCAACAAGAAAATTGTAACTTTCAAAAAACCAGGCCCCAAATTTATGGTTTCAAAAAAGAGAATTCCAATTTTTTTATTTGTCTTCAAATTTCATTATTTCAATTAAATAGTAATGATTTACTTAAATTATAAAATTATATTGTATTCTCAAAAAAACGGGACTTTCAATAAAAAAATTAAAAAAATTAAAAGTTGAATAGCGATTGGAGTCTTAAAACCTGCAACCTTAAAATGGAAACTTAATTAATAAAAACGATACCGTATATAGAATAATAATAAATTTTCGTTGTAATAATTATTCAGTTACCATAAATATATGGTAATATTCAAGCAAGCATTCCATAAAAATATTATTAATTACTTGATTAATAGGCGAGTAAATTCTAGCTCTTCATTATATATAGGTTATGATGAAAACCATATTCTCTGCTATTATTTGAGGAGCACTAGAGGGAAGCCATTAAAGTTAAGGTACTCTCCTTCATTATTATACTGTCTCTTCTTTCCCAATGAACAACTGTATGTAAACTACTGCTGTAATAGTAGATTAGTAGCTTTACCTTTATTATATACTCCATTATTATTATGGATCTGAGTTCAGTTTTCCCCTTTTAAACTCCATTATAAATTCTTTGTTTTATTACCCTGCTTTTTCTTTTTCATATTTTTTTTGTGCTCTTCTTTGAAAAGTTATGTATATATGGGTTGAGTGTGATCTGGATTTCTAGAGTTTTGAATATCATTAAAAGTTAATCTCTCTATATACTTATTATTTTGAACGTTTTAACTTTAGAGGATATCAATATAAGTAAAATAAATTAATTAATCAACAATAACAAATTTTCAATTATAATATGTGAGTAAGGATACAAGTTTCACGATAAAGAAAAAAGAAAATCCTCCATTATAAACTTGTAGTGAAAATCGAACGTGAAATCACTAGTTGTCAATGCCTCTCCTCTGCGATCAATGGTAATATCTTGTTATCTATTCAATTTATTAGACAATTTCGGATTAGGATCTCTCTATTACACTTATTATTCAATTTATTTCAATATGTTTAACGACAAAATAAAATTTATCGCAAACAATTAGTATTACAATAAAATTTACAGCAAGTTACCGTCACTGAAAATAATATTTTCACAAATATTGTCGTTAAAAGTAGTATGTGCTTAAATATGTTTTAAGAAATTGGAGTATACGTGTAATGGAGGGTTATAATCCGATTTCAATCGCATGGCTATTAAAAAATCCTCTTTCGTTTGATTTACATATTTGTTACTCCATATATGTGCATGCAGATGGGCCGAGCTAAGCTAAACATGAAACTCATAGAGAATGAAAAGACCAGGAATTCCACTTTCCAGAAGAGGAAGAGTAGTATGAAAAAGAAAATTCATGAACTATCAACTCTCTGCGGAATCGACGTGGGCCTCATCATTTATGGGCCCAAGCAAAATAATGAGCCACTGGAACTTGAAATCTGGCCTGCAAATCGTGACAGTGAAATTCTCCAATTGATCAACAAGTACAAAGCCCAATCCCCCGAAGTGCGCAAGAAGAGAACATCTAATTTGGGAGCTTACTTTGTGGACCGCAAGAACAAGGCACAAAATGAGCTTGCAAAATTGAGAAAAACAAACAACCAGGCCCGGTATCCCACGTGGGACCACCGGTATAACGATTTATTGGTAGATCAACTATGGAAAATTAGTAGCATTTTGGAAATGAAGCTTAATGATGCAAAGATTAGGCATTATTATTATGCTTATTTTGTACAACAGCAGCAGTTGTGGCAGCAGGAGCAGCAATGCTTGTTCAACAACTTTTGGAATAAGATCAACTCACACGAGCCGTTTGATCAGCCCTACAATTATCAGCTGCAGCAGCAAGGGATTAGTACTTTTGATCATCACACAAACTTAACCCCAATCAATCAACACAAACCGTTCGATCAGCCTTATAATTATCAGATGCAGCAGCAGGGGTATAGTACTTCTGATCATGGTAGGAATTTAATCCCAAATTCAAGGATGATTACGTCGATTAATGATAATGATTATATTGAGGGTGCCTCTAATAGCAGAAATGTTGTGTATGGGCCTACGTTTAAGGTTGAACCGGGGGTTTATAATGAACCGATTAAGGCTGGGATGGTGGAGAGTATTGGCATTGTGAATAATTTAATTAGGGCACCCGAAATGTGCTACTATGGGGAGGCCATGCCGCCTATGCCACAGTACAATATGGAATACCCTATCTGGGCAAGCGGCGGTGCTATGACGGATCAAATTCATGATTTTTCTGAAGTGGATGATCATAACTTTGGACAAAATCTCGATTATGACTTGAAAAATCTAAAATGATAAGGCAGCTTTACTTGGAGCAAATTGGTTTATATGCTTATTTAGTTTAAGGGACCTAAAATTTAGTTTAGGAACTTTTACGCGTGTTTTTAATAATTTTAGATAATTCTATCATATGAAAATGCGACCCATTTTATTCTCATATGTCAAAGAATCATAACACATGTGAAAATATGAATTTTTTATGTGTCGATTTACTCAACTCTTTTATCCTTATTTAAATAGTAGTAGAAATGATATTTGAATTATTCGCACCGATACATTTCTTAATCATGTCATTTAAAGTTTTTCTTGATATTGAACGTGAGAATTCTTGCATGGTTTCCGAGCCAAGGTTTGAAAGAAGTGGCTAAATTATGCAATTTTTTGAATTGCTGAAAAGCGAAAGGCTTTGTTGTATTCTATATGTGCTTTACGGTTGTGCCATTAGATAAGACCACAAAATTAGTAATATTCCCTAGTCCCAAAAGATGGTCTCATTTTCCACTTTTTTCTGTTAGATTTTTATTGAATTTTATTTTTTATTTTTTTATGGTGGTGGAATTGGGGTGTGGGATGTTAGTCCCAAAAGATGGTCTCATTTCCATTTTTTTCTGTTAGATTTTTTTTATTGTATTTTTTTATTATTTTTACTTTTATTTTTTATGGTGGTGGAATATTGGGGCGGGGGATATCTAGTGGGCTCATGCAGAATTTAGATTTCATGTAATTGTTACATATAAACTTGATTATATATAACTTCATAATTATTTTTTTATTGTATTTACCATAACAAAAGTTGTATAAAAAAAGTTGCACATGATATTTTTATCATCTAGCTAGCGTCATGCATTGATGCAACATTTGTAATAAAAAAATATATATATATATATATAAACCAGAAATTATAAACTTATATATAGTCAAAGATATTAAACCATGCAATTTGGGTAATTTCATGACAAACTATATATGTTTGCATGATTCTAAATGATATCTTGTTTTTGCAAATTATTGATCTCATAATCTATAATTATTGTAGGTAATTATTGTTTAGGCGATGTTTGTTTACAAAAAATATATTTAGGATTAGACTATTTGTATTAATTTAATATTATTTCGGACTATTTTATCCCATGATAGAGAATTAAATAGTCCAATGAACTATTTTTTTATCATTCCTAAGGCTATTTATATGAAATTATATAATTCCATAAAAATTTTGGGATTAATAGTCTCCCTCATTTTAAGCTATTAAATAATTTTATGGGACTATTAGTCCAAAATTAAAGAATTAATAATCTCTCATCAAATGATTAAATAGTGTAAAGTAATATTAAATTAACGTAAATAGTCTAATTCCAAGTATATTTTTTATAAACAAACATAGCATTAGAGTTCACTAGTGCAATTTTCAGATCTGGTCTATTTTTGACCCAACCCAATCATGTCTCAATTCATTTGGGCCGACCCAGCTCATTTGGCTGCCCTACTAGTAGTATAATTTGTTTTTTATGATTAATTCAACTAATTCAAACAAACCTCTATCACTTCAGCATAAACACTTATAAATCATTTCAAAATTATATATGAAACATTACCGTTTCAAGTTTTATTTCCAACTAAGACAAATAGTAGTGGATGGTATTTTATTTTTTGAATTTTAACTGTTTGTTTCTTCTATGGACATTTTAAAGATGTATTTACTTAAATAGTGTCATAGCAAACATTTGTTAGAGCACTCCCCTTCATTAATTTGTTTATAGAACTTAATAATAGTTATGAACTAGATACAACCCCGCGCGTTGCAGCGGGATTATTCGTTTTGTTAATAAAATTTAAAAATTATTTAGATTAATCACCAATCAATTTGAGATAATATAAAAATAAAATTATGGGATATAATATCAATTTAGAATTGATGCAATTTTGGGATATAATATCAGTTTAGATTTGTATTTATAATATATTTTTAATTTTTTTTGTCTGATTAAGGAATTTAAAAATTTAAAAATTATGCATGAAATTTTTTTGTAAATAAAGTTCTAAAGCCCAATGATGGGATAATATTACATATTTTTTTGCTTGAGAATTATTTTTTAAAAAATTAAAAATTCAAATTATTAGATAATATCATATATTTATGTATCAGAGTTATTAGCAAAAAATGAGATAATAAAACAATTCAAAAATTAAATTATTGGATAATATCAATTTGAAATTGCGGCAAGTCAATATAGTTTGACTGGTATATGAATACAACATTAGAACAAAAAATTCATACGAATCTATTGTATAATTGTAGTTTTGAGCAATATGTATAGTTTACATGTTATCAGTTAATTCAATATTAACTCTCTTACTTTGTTTCCCATTATTTGTGCTGAGTTGTAAATCTCCAATTGCAGTTAGTTAAGCAATAACATCTAAACACAAAACATTACAATTATACAGTTAAATAATAAAATTTGTATGAAAAAGATGGCTTCAAAATCATTGTGAAACATACCAACTAAGTAGGAATCATCAATCGTGCTAGCTAGTATTTGATCAAATGGACTGAATTGGAGTCCATATGTATGAATTGAAGCATCATCTGACTCTTGCAATGAGGTGGAATATACGAAATTAATCTTATATGGATGTTTGGTAGCTTTAAAAGAACCACCGTTCTGACTAACAACAAAATTGGTGATAATAAAAACTTTGTTTTCCTTGACCAATGGTTGAAATTTATTTTAAAGTGTTCTTTTGATATTGGCCTATATTCTGCCATCCTACGAAGGAATAACTTGTAGATGTTAAGTTGTTATAATAAAGGTAAACAATTTGTAGATGTCAAGTTGTTATAGTAAAGGTAAAGTTTATGTATGTATATATATCTTCTTATTCAACAATATTATCTTAATACTGTTTATGTAGTCACATTTATAGAAGCAAGGCATATTCCAGAGTTTAGTTATTTGTGCCTTAATTTTTCACGTTTCTCTTTACATGACTGATATTAGCAACACAATTGTATTTAGTAGTTGCGCCAGCTAAATAATCAAACAACAAAAAAGTTGAAGTCAGATTTGTGGTGAGACAAAGGTTCAGAATGAAGTAGAAGTAGAAAGAAAATTTGAAGTCAGATTCATGATGAGGCAAAGAAACATAATGTAATAGAAATAGAAAAAGAGCAATAACAAAAGAAAAATAAGCTTACCATATAAAAGCAAAATATATGAAGAAGAAAACTGTTATGTTGTGTGATTTAGAATGAAAAATGTGGTATATATTTATAGGGTTATTATAAAAATTGTGTAGACCAACCATACATAAAATTGGATTATTATCTATTTGGTATTTCTTTAATTTTGCAATTTTATATGATTTGTGACCAAAAAAAATAATATTATTTTTTGTGCTATACTTATATATTTTAATGGGATAATATTGAATTTTCAATTCATTGGATAATATTCGATTGTATTATATTCAATTTGAGATTGCTTAAATTAATGGGATTTTAATTGGATAATATTCAAAACTGAATTAATTTGATAAGATCAAATTGAGATTGCTTAAATTATGCAATATTTTTAGGTGATAGATTTATTTGCAACAATTTAGAATTATTGAATGACAGTCATATTTATGGGTTACATTCTATTTTTTATGATAGTAGTCTGATTTGTTAAGGTTAAATTAATGGAATTTGAGGATTTGAGATTGCTAAAATTAATGGGATTTTAATTGGATAATATTCTAAATTGAATTAATTTGATAAGATCAAATTGAGATTGCTTAAATTATGCAATATTTTTTGTGGTAGAGTTATTTGCAACAACTTTGGGAGGTAAAAAACAATAATATTATATGTACAAATCCAAAATATATTGGATAAAGTAATTATGGATTTAGTTTCGAATCCTAATGCAATATTTACGGAGAAGTTTTATTTTTGGTTAGGAGAGTTGCCAGAAGTTGGGGATCTAATAATATTATCAGATAATTAATATTATATGTATAAAAAATTAGAAATTTTTGCATAACAGTCATAACATGGATTTGATGCAATTTTGTAATCGCAACATATTTATTGGTTATATTACAATTTTATTGTGTAATTATGGAATTAATATTATTTTTTTTGTGAGATAAAGTTAATTTTTAAAAGTTTAATACATAGGCGTGAATTGTATGAGTTAAAATAATTTTATTGTCTGTGAGAATAGTCTGAATGTAAAAATAATTATTTTTATGGTGAGTATGGTCTGATTTTTGAAAGCCGAAAAAATATAGAAATATACAATTGTGAGATGTGATATGTATATCAAATTAAGATATGTTGAATTATTCTGTGTATGTGAAATAATTAAAAAAAATAGGTGTATTAAGGTTTCACTGAAAGTGCAAACTGCTAGTGACATTTCCAGTAATGTTTCATCATAGAGCGACACGTGGCATAAGTTTAGATTTAACGTGAGATTGAGATAAATGGTATAATATTACATTGTAATATAATTAATGTTGTTATATAAGTGTAAATAAATGGTATAATATTACATTATAATATAATTAAATTAGTAATGATAACATTTTTGCAGTTGAGATTAACAGAGCACTTGAGATTATCAAAACAGTTTAGATATGTACTGATTTTGTTTTTAGGATATAATACTTATGTTTGAATATAATTAAATTTAGATTTGTAGTGATCGTGTAGATTATACCATACATTATAAAATTAATTTTGTTATTATTTGTGTGTGGTATAATATTATAAATGGTATATAATGGTTAGTAAATTGTATTTTTTTACTTGTTTAAGGTATAATGTGTAGTATAATATTATAAAATACGAAAAGCAAGAGTAATGGTTCAGCTCAATTTTGTTATTATTTATTTAATAATAATATGTATGATATAATGTAAAATATAATATTATAAATGGTATATAATATTTTAAAATTCCAAAAGCTTGATTTAATGGGTAATTATGGTTAATAATTTGGGAAGTAAGTTATATGTATGTTATAATTATATAAAATGTATAATATTAGAAAATTATAAAAAGTGGAGCTGGACTTGGTATCATCATTGCAGCTGGACTTGATTTAGGAATTATCCGCGCTAGCTTTTGGTATCATCATTGCAGCTGGACTTGATTTTGTGGCAGGACAAAACCGCGCAAGATGACCCTCTTTCCCACAACTGTAGCACTTTTTGGACTGCAGTGTACAGTTTGGGCTGATGTGACCTTCCTGACCATACCTATAGCATCTCACTGGTGGTCGATCTTCTCCCCTTGAAACTGGGGTCGGTGCTGGTGTTGGTACTGGTGCTGGTGCCCTTCCATAATTATTATGGAATCTCTTTCTTTTGAAATTGTTCCCACTAGATTCTCCTCTTCTGTTATTTGGTATGGAATTACCACCGAAGTGTTGGTTACCTCCTCGATGGTTCTCGTTCCTGTGGTTGTTGTCACTCCTTTCTCTATGCTGATCATTAACTCTTGGCTGCAATGTTTCATCTGTTTACTCCACCCTTTGAGCCCTATCTACAACATCTGAATACAAACTAAATTTATGAGAGCTAAGTTGTTGACGAATTTTGAGTCTCAAACCTCTCAGGAACATTCGACTCATTCGTGCTTCGTCATCTACTAGATGAGTCGCAAAACGAGACAGTTCAGCAAACTTAGCTTCATATTGGGAGACTGTCATGTTTCCCTGCTCCAGCTTAATGAATTCCACCTCTTTCATATGGCGGATGCTTTCTGGGAAATACTTCTCGTTAAACAGTTCTTCGAATTCTGTCCAAGACATTTCGAGTGCTGAAGGTTGGATACGTTTTACCGCTTCCCACCAATGGTCCGCCTCACCTCGTAACATAAAAGTGGCAAATGGCACCTTCTGATCATCAGCGCATTGTAAGACATCAAGTATTTTTGTCGTCTGCTTCAGCCATGCCTCCGCTTTGAGTGGGTCAGGCTTCCCGTGGAATTCAGGTGGTCCTAATTCTTTAAATTGCTTAACAGTGACCATCCTCAAATTGCCAGCGTTTCTACCGTTATTATTGACTGGATTTCCTCTTCCTTGATTCTGTATGAACTGCATGAAATTCCTAAAGAATCCATCGTTCATCATGTTATCAGGAACATTATTTCCTGAGTTGGCAGGAGGATTGTTTGGGACCTCTTGATTCTCGGCTACATTTGCTTCGGGTATTCCATAGTTAACCTCTTGATTTTCAGATGTCATACTTAACTGTGGTCACAAAATAAATGTTAGTTCAAATAAACTGACTCATCACTTCATGTTCCTACATTCAAATCGACTCATTAGATAATAAAATCTATTTTAGGTAGGACACACTAGTGACTGATTCTATTCGTCTCTCCCCTCCTAGTTCTACCCCAGATCTCCATTAAAGACCATATCCCTAAGCTCTGATGCCAACTGTGACGCCCCCCAAATCTGGGCCCACACAGCCCAAACTTGAGTCGTCAAAAGACTACAACAAAATTATTATAACAAAGCACAACGTACAACAATACAGTGTATAATAATACACAACTAAGTCTTCACTATTATTGCCACACTATTTTACAACATGTGAAGACTATGATAGCTAATCCTCGGACCCTCACTCCATTCCCCGGCTAGACCCCGTTACGTTTTCATCTCCTGTTGAAAAACAATGGAACAAAAGAAAGGGTGAGCTCAAATAGCCCAGTAAGAAATATCATGACTAAGATAATGACGAATAAATTATCATTAGCCTTCAACAGTTGAGTTCTTGATAGAATACAATAGACTACAAGGTTTATATCAAAAACTGCAGTTAAATTCTTAAACAACGTTCAGATCAATAATAGCAGCGGAATGAGAAATCTTTTAGAAGAATAATGCAGACTATAATGTCCACTCGGTTCTCTTTTTAGGAAAAACATCATCAACTTTTATCATCTGAAATACCATTAGTCAAGATAATACAATTCACAGTTCCTGATCATAATCATGCACATCAACAGTTCATCTTTGCACTACGGGCCAAAGATATTCAATATAGCACCAACGGTCATGATTATACCAGATTCAGCCTTTGGTCATAATCATACCAAACAACAGTTCATCTTTGCACTACGGGCCAAAGAGAACATTCACCACGTGCCATAAAAGACACCGAACAGATGTATCGCCTTTAACCTATTATATCGCCTTTAACCTATCATCTGTTCAACAAATATATTACATATGTGCCCCCGACCACAGATATTCACAACAGCTTGATTTTTGGATGATTAGAATGATATAAATGATGAACAGAAGAAATAGGATAACAATAAGTATCGGAAGTTTACTTTGTACAGATTCAAATAATGTCCAAATTGTCAACATGATGTGGAGTGAAATTTAAAAATGATATTCAAGATCCACAGTTCAGAATAACGGTTACAATTCAATAGAAAGGTTCACGTAAATAGGAAGGTTCAGTTGAAATAATGAAGTTCAACTATTATGGAACATATAATATTTTCAGGAATTATAGAAGCAATAGTTCCATAATAAATTTCGATTTAGGAGTATGAAAGAAAATAATATCCCTTACCGTAGCAGGTTTGATTAACAAAAGGTGAAGGAAATTAATACAAAGGGTTATTCACCAACAGGCGGCAATCCGCTCCGTAAGGTTATTCCCACAATTTAATAGAATTTGAGTACAAAGAGTTATTCACCAAACAGGCGGCAATCCGCTCCGTAAGGTTATTCTCAGAGATTAATAATGAATGAATACGAAAGGTTATTCACCAACAGGCGGCAATCCGCTCCGTAAGGTTATTCCCACAATTTAATACATGGAAATAAAAAGCACGTCTTATGAGTAAGGAAGAAACAATATTATTATCGAGAATCAAATAATGATAATCCCTTACCATAGTATGTTTGAATAATGGAAGATGAAAAAGATGGTATCCCTTACCTCAACACGTGACTGGATATTGATTTAAATGAGGTTGATTAACTTGAACAGTACACGTATACTTATAGATCTTCACAAATACTCAAGATGACTTAAGCACACTTAGAGAGAACTTTCACAAGAAGTATTTAGAGAGAGAAAGAAAGAACAAGTAAGGAAGTTTATGAAAAATCCTTAAGTTAAGGCTTCTATTTATAGCCAAAAATCTTATCATTCATTTAATCTAAACCATTCATTTAAAGATCATCTTTTAATCTACACCATCCATTTCAAATATTATATTATCTTTAATCTACACCATTCATTTCATATCACCTAATAATCACCTAACTTTATATTATAAACAAATCAATTCAATTATTCAACAATAATTCACACTTTAATCTACACCATTCATTTCATATCACCTAACTTTATATTATAAACAAATAACTTTATCAATTCAATTATTATGACTAATTGTTATAAATACAGTATAGTTAGCTCTTAGAAATCAAGTCAATAATTTAATGAAATACAACTGTTTAAATAACATCATAATAGAGATAACAATAATGTAAAATAAAGCATACGTTACTGTGTAATGACAATTATTGATTCAATAATGTGAATTACTGTGCATATGTTACTGTGACAATTATTAGGTTCAATAATTTTAAAAACAGTGCAACAACAATTATTGACTCAATGATATAAAATACAGTGTAATGACAATTATTAAATCAATAATGCAAAATACTGTGTAACAACAATTATTGAATTGATAATATAAAATATTATGCAGTGACAATTATCGATGAAATGATGCGTAACAGTTACGGTGTCAATTATCAGACCAAAAATATGAGACACTATGCAATACCGTGTGTTACTGTAGAGTACCGAGTGCTACAGAAAATACCAATAACTACCGTATGCTACTATTCTTTTATCACCGGTATTTTAACAGTTCCGTTGACTATTTTTATTTAAAAAGGTTACTTCTGTCGTTTTCTATATCCGACAAATATTCCGTTGTGGGGTCCACCAATAATTTATTATTTCGGCGCCGTCGTACGGCACGAATATTCCCCGACCAAACGAATATTCCCCGACAAAGCGAATATTGTCCGACAAAATAAAATTTGCACATAACATCCTTAACTTTCAATTTTGTTAATTTAACCACTTACTGTTTCAAAAAAAATATATATATGAAGAAAAATTAAATTTTGTATTTCATAAAATTCGGGGTCTTACAAAATAGGTGTATTAAGGTTTCACTGAAAGTGCAAACTGCGAGTGACATTTCCAGTAATGTTTCATCATAGAGCGACACGTGGCATAAGTTTAGATTTAACGTGAGATTGAGATAAATGGTATAATATTACATTGTAATATAATTAATGTTGTTATATAAGTGTAAATAAATGGTATAATATTACGTTATAATATAATTAAATCAGTAATGATAACATTTTTGCAGTTGAGATTAACAGATCACTTGAGATTATCAAAATAGTTTAGATATGTACTGATTTTGTTTTTAGGATATAATAATTATGTTTGAACATAATTAAATTTAGATTTGTAGTGATCGTGTAGATTATACCATACATTATAAAATTAATTTTGTTATTTGTGTGTGGTATAATATTATAAATGGTATATAATGGTTAGTAAATTGTATTTTTTTACTTGTTTAAGGTATAATGTGTAGTATAATATTATAAAATACGAAAAGCAAGAGTAATGGTTCAGCTCAATTTTGTTATTATTTATTTAATAATAATATGTATGATATAATTTAAAATATAATATTATAAATGGTATATAATATTTTAAAATTTCAAAAGTTTGATTTAATGGGTAATTATGGTTAGCAATTTGGAAAGTAAGTTATATGTATGGTATAATTATATAAAATGTATAATATTAGAAAATTATAAAAAGTGGAGTAAATTCTCAAAATCGTAGTAAGGATTGAGGGTATTAAATACGTAAGACATGTGTTTCATTGTGAGAAAGACACTTGTCAAGCAACGGTGTTATGTACTACATTTTAGTATATATAATAGATTAAATGGTAAATTAACGATGTAATTTTGTCGTTTCATCTCATGTCTTTTCTACTGTCTCTCTTCCTTGTATTGCTGACACTTAATTTTTACTTCTTCCGTTTCCAGAAGGATGACTAAAGTGCTAAAAAAAATTCCTCAAAAAGATAAGCAAAGTAAAAAAGTCAACCAGAAAATTTTTTGCATGAACTAATTTATCCTTGATTATACACCATTAAAGTCACAAATGAGTGGTTCATATTTTTTCTCTCTGATATAAACCCAAAATCCAGTGATAGATTAGAAGAGAAAAAAAATTATATTTTTTTATTTTTTGACTACTTTAATTTATATAAAAATTATTTTTTTGTCATTTTTTAGAAAACAAATGGAGTATCTATTTATCTAAAGTTAATTTATAGTTGAATAAAAGTTGCGTAAAGAGAGTCATATTAGTGAGACATCAAATGAGGCGGGACGTGACAATAGATTTAAATTTGTGTTAAACAATATATAAAATGAGACCGCAAATGAGATAGTGAATGAAATAATAAGTCTGATCATCTTTTTTCAAGAGTACAGTAGCTATTAATTATTATACTATGGTGTGTACATACACATACATACATACATATATATTTATGTTTGATGAATTATGAAGGCTTGGAGCAATGGGGAGCTGCATTCATCGTATCATTGGGTGATGATGAGTGGATCAGAAGCAAGGTACTCGGCTGGATTGTTTTCGATCCCAAAAAGCCGGCTACACAATGAAAGCCCCGGATGAGTTGATGGATGAACACCACCCCTTATTGTTTGAGCCATTTCATCATGCATGTTGAGTTCCTTCGCTTCCACTATACGGAGGCTGGCCAGAGAAGTCTATCTGCGTTAAATACTTACTGTGGTGCCTGTCACTGCCTGATGATGATATATGGATGCAATGGAGGAGGGCCACAACTTCATGAATTTGCTTTATATGTACGTGTTTATTGTAAACTAGCACATTGGCCCACGGGCTATGTTTGAAATATTTTTTTATTTCTAATTCTATAGGGATTTTCTATATATTTTATATTTATATTTTGAGTTATAATAATAATATTTTTTGTATATTATTTAGTCATCTTATACTTTGTATTGTGTACTTTCTCCGTTCCAATAATATGAGATTGATATTGATTTTTTGAAAAATAATGTACAACATTTTCAAACTTGAAATTGATATAATCATTTACTTTTATAAACAATATAATCATAAAAATTATAAATTATAAAAAATTCTATTAATAACTTGTGTATTAATATATAATTTTAAATTTAAAAATATCTCAAAAAAAATTTAAAATGTTAAATAATAATTTATATTTGGAAAAGAAGGTACTATATCTTAAGTGTGAATGTATATTTAATTTATCAAGTTTTTATTTTTATAATTTGTAATTTTTTTTTGGACATGCAATAATTTTGAAGTGATCACTTCAAAATTAAATTCACATAACAAATAAAATTCAAGTAGAAAAAAACAAATAATTTCCGTACATAGATCAATTCAAAGTCATTATTCAGAGTCACGGAACTTCAACAATTCAAAGTCATTACTCAGTCACCAAACATCAAAGTTTAGAACATCAAGTATATTAAAATCTTTCAAATAAGTGTTTATACAAGAGATCACACAAATAATTTGATGATTTTAAATAGTAGTACTAATTTAAAAAAGTAGCAGTATTTTATGATTACCTATAATAAGGAAAACGACTATGCACGTTATATTATGAAAAGATAAAAAAGAAAAAGAAATAAAAAACAAAGGATTAACTTACAGATATAATGTCAATCGAAAAATAATGTAATTAATTGTAATATTTGTAGAAAGTTTAGTTGCAAACCTAGGTATTATTTGTTACCGACATTAGCTGTAACCTTTTTAAATCATTTGTTATATTATTTTCGTTCCAAATTATATGATCATTATTGATCTTTAAAAGTCAATTTGAAAAAATTTCAAACTCAAATTGAGATGACTCATTAAAAAATATGAAATAATAAATTTTATAATGAGTAATATTTTATAGATACAATATTTATCATTGTATTAATTAAAATTAAAAAAAATCTGTGTCAATTTTAAATTTAAATATTTCTTGAATTGATTTTAAAATGTTAATAATAATCAAATAATATAAAACGGATGAAATATTTTCTTTCCCCTTCTAATACTTATCATGTATCAAAAATTCCTAAAGGTAAAAAACATTCCATTGAAAAGTGAATTAGAATAAATTAAATAATAACTAAATATTAAGATAATTAAATTAGAAAAATAATTATACGAACCCGTTACAATCAGGGCGTACAAAGTTGTTGTTCGCAAACGTTTCAATTTTCATTTATTACGGTGGATATAGAACCGTTTATAAATCTTCCCACTCTATTAAACACATGATTGCATGTGTTCCATTTGAAAGAAAAAATTAAAAATCACGTATTCTAAAAGTTTTGCAAAAATAAAAATAAAAATAGTCTACTAAAGAAAAGGAAAAAACTAACTAAATATACGTAAAACCAAAAATTATTTAAAATGAGAAGAGAGAAATATGTGCGAGACAAAAAAGAGGTGACGGAAAGTGGAAAAGGGAAGAGAAAAGCAGAACATTAAGAGAATAAAAAGAATTGGTGTAAGAGAGGAAAAGGAGAAATGAAGATTATGTAAAATATTAGGGTTTGAGATCTAATTTTATATTATATATATATATATATGTGAAAAATGATTTATAGTAAGCGTTTGCTATATCTATTATTTTAATAAATGCATCTGGTACCGTTTAAATAATAATCTAAGGGATGAGATATATCTCCAACCACTAACTTAGTTAACGGGCAGGAGAATAAATAAAATAAAATAAATACATGCCGCTAACTAAGTTAACAGGTGGAAGTAATTTTTTTTCTTCCC
This sequence comes from Hedera helix, assembly GCA_947179155.2. Classification (NCBI taxonomy): domain Eukaryota; kingdom Viridiplantae; phylum Streptophyta; class Magnoliopsida; order Apiales; family Araliaceae; genus Hedera; species Hedera helix. The sequence continues at coordinate 27,949,671 of OX359275.1, read as the reverse complement.
TAGCCGCTAACATAGTTAACGGGTGAGATTTAAAATAAAACAATTTATGTACTACTCGCTAACATAGTTAGCGGCTGGAGAGAATTTTTTTTTCCAACCCGTTAACTATGTTAGTGGGTAGAGAGAATTATTTTTTATTTTTTTTTAAACCAACTTTAACATGAATAAAAAAAAAAACTCCTCCAATCCGTTAACTTAGTTAGCGGGTGGAGAGAATTTTATTTTATTTTTTTTAAAAAAAAAAAAATCAACTTTAACATACATAAAAAAAAAATTTAAAAATAAAAATTCTCCTCCAACCCGTTAACTTAGTTAGCGGGTGGAGAGAAATTTTATTTATTTATTTTTAATTTTAAAAATCAACTTTAACATTCATAAAAAAAATAAAAAATTATCCTCCAACCCGTTAACTTAGTTAGCAGGTGGAGAGAAACACACACACACAGACACAGATATATATATATATTTTAAAACCAACTTTAACATGCATAAAAATAAAAATTCTCCAACCTGTTAACTTAGTTAGTGGCTAGTACAATTTTATTTTTTTTGCCACCTGCTAACTTTGGTAGCAGCACAAAAAAGAAGAAAAAAAAAAAAAATCACTCTCCACCCGCTAACATAGTTAACAGGTTAGGAAATTTATTTTTTTAATTCAAGTTCAAGTTGGCCCTTTAAAAAATAAAAAAAATAATAATTCTCTTCATCCGCTAACATAGTTAATAGGTTGGTATAGGTATTTTTTTTTTTTTTTATGCATGTTCAAGTTGGTTCTTTAAGAAGAAAAAAAATTCTCTTCACCTGCTAACATAATTAACGGGTTGGAATAATTTTTTTTTATTTTTGTTTTTATGCATGTTCAATTTGGTTCTTTAAAAAAAACTAATAATAATAATAATTTATTTCTCTCCACCCGCTAACTAAGTTAACGGGTCGAAGGAGAATTTTTTTTTATTTTTTTTTTTATGCATGTTAAAATTGTTTTTTAAAAATAAAAAAAATAATAATATTTCTCTCCACCCGCTAACTAAGTTAATGGGTTGGAGGAGAATTGTTTTTTTTTTTTAGGCATATTAAAGTTGGTTTTTAAATATATACATTTATATATATATATATTTCTCTCCACCCGCTAACTAAGTTAACGGGTTGGAGGAGAATTTTTTATTTTTATTTTTTCTATGTATGTTAAAGTTGATTTTTTAAAACTAAAAAAAAAAATATTTTCTCTGTGACGCCCCCAAATCTGGGCCCACACAGCCCAAACTTGAGTCGTCAAAATACTACAACAAAATTATTACAACAAAGCACAACGTACAACAATACAGTGTATAATAATACACAACTAAGTCTTCACTATTATTGCCACACTATTTTACAAAACGTGAAGACTATGATAACTATTCCTCGGACTCTCACTCCATTCCCCGGCTAGACCCTGTTATGTTTTCATCTCCTGTTGAAAAACAATGGAACAAAAGAAAGGGTGAGCTCAAATAGCCCAGTAAAGAATATCATGACTAAGATAATGACGAATAAATTATCATTAGTCTTCAACAGTTGAGTTCTTGATAGAATACAATAGACTACAAGGTTTATATCAAAAACTGCAGTTAAATTCTTAAACAACGTTCAGATCAATAATAGCAGCGGAATGAGTAATCTATTAGAAGAATAATGCAGACTATAATGTCCACTCGGTTCTCTTTTTAGGAAAAACATCATCAACTTTTATCATCTGAAATATCATTAGTCAAGATAATACAAATTCACAGTTCCTGATCATAATCATGCAGATCAACAGTTCATCTTTGCACTACGGGCCAAAGACATTCAATATAACACCAACGGTCATGATTATACCAGATTCAGCCTTTGGTCATAATCATACCAAACAACAGTTCATCTTTGCACTACGGGCCAAAGAGAACATTCACCACGTGCCATAAAAGACACCGAACAGATGTATCGCCTTTAACCTATTATATCGCCTTTAACCTATCATCTGTTCAACAAATATATCACATCTGTGCCCCCGGCCACAGATATTCACAACAGCTTGATTTTTGGATGATTAGAATGATATAAATGATGAACAGAAGAAATAGGATAACAATAAGTATCGGAAGTTTACTTTGTACAGATTCAAATAATGTCCAAATTGTCAACATGATGTGGAGTGAAATTTAAAAATGATATTCAAGATCCACAGTTCAGAATAACGGTTACAATTCAATAGAAAGGTTCACGTAAATAGGAAGGTTCAGTTGAAATAATGAAGTTCAACTATTATGGAACATATAATATTTTCAGGAATTATAGAAGCAATAGTTCTATAATAAATTTCGATTTAGGAGTATGAAAGAAAATAATATCCCTTACCGTAGCAGGTTTGATTAACAAAAGGTGAAGGAAATTAATACAAAGGGTTATTCACCAACAGGCGGCAATCCGCTCCGTAAGGTTATTCCCACAATTTAATAGAATTTGAGTACAAAGAGTTATTCACCAAACAGGCGGCAATCCGCTCCGTAAGGTTATTCCCACAATTTAATAGAATTTGAGTACAAAGAGTTATTCACCAAACAGGCGGCAATCCGCTCTGTAAGGTTATTCTCAGAGATTAATAATGAATGAATACGAAAGGTTATTCACCAACAGGCGGCAATCCGCTCCGTAAGGTTATTCCCACAATTTAATACATGGAAATAAAAGGCACGTCTTATGAGTAAGGAAGAAACAATATTATTATCGAGAATCAAATAATGATAATCCCTTACCATAGTATGTTTGAATAATGGAAGATGAAAAAGATGGTATCCCTTACCTCAACACGTGACTGGATATTGATTTAAATGAGGTTGATTAACTTGAACAGTACACGTATACTTATAGATCTTCACAAATACTCAAGATGACTTAAGCACACTTAGAGAGAACTTTCACAAGAAGTATTTAGAGAGAGAAAGAAAGAACAAGTAAGGAAGTTTATGAAAAATCCTTAAGTTAAGGCTTCTATTTATAGCCAAAAATCTTATCATTCATTTAATCTAAACCATTCATTTAAAGATTATCTTTTAATCTACACCATCCATTTCAAATATTATATTATCTTTAATCTACACCATTCATTTCATATCACCTAATAATCACCTAACTTTATATTATAAACAAATCAATTTAATTATTCAACAATAATTCACACTTTAATCTACACCATTCATTTCATATCACCTAATAATCACCTAACTTTATATTATAAACAAATCAATTCAATTATTCAACAATAATTCACACTTTAATCTACACCATTCATTTCATATCACTTAATAATCACCTAACTTTATATTATAAACAAATAACTTTATCAATTCAATTATTATGACTAATTGTTATAAATACAGTATAGTTAGCTCTTAGATATCAAGTCAATAAATTAATGAAATACAACTGTTTAAATAACATCATAATAGAGATAACAATAATGTAAAATAAAGCATACGTTACTGTGTAATGACAATTATTGATTCAATAATGTGAATTACTGTGCATATGTTACTGTGACAATTATTAAGTTCAATAATTTTAAAAACAGTGCAACAACAATTATTGACTCAATGATATAAAATACAGTGTAATGACAATTATTAAATCAATAATGCAAAATACTGTGTAACAACAATTATTGAATTGATAATATAAAATATTATGCAGTGACAATTATCGATGAAATGATGCGTAACAGTTACGGTGTCAATTATCAGACCAAAAATATGAGACACTATGCAATACCGTGTGTTACTGTAGAGTACCGAGTGCTACAGAAAATACCAATAACTACCGTATGCTACTATTCTTTTATCACCTGTATTTTAACAGTTCCGTTGACTATTTTTATTTAAAAAGGTTATTTCTGTCGTTTTCTATATCCGACAAATATTCCGTTGTGGGGTCCACCAATAATTTGTTATTTCGGCGCCGTCGGACCAAACGAATATTCCCCGACCAAACGAATATTCCCCGACAAAGCGAATATTGTCCGACAAAATAAAATTTGCACATAACTTCCTTAACTTTTAACTTTATCGATTTAACCACTTACTGTTTAAAAAAAATATCTATATGAAGAAAAATTAAATTTTGTATTTCATAAAATTCGGGGTCTTACAACCTCCCCTCCTTATGAAATTTCGTCCCCGAAATTGACGTACTTGACATATCGAAGAGGTAAGGATACTTAGATTTCATCTCAGATTCTAGCTCCCAGGTCATTTCCTCAGTATCTTGGTTCCTCCATAAAACCTTAACTTGAGGTATAACCTTTGAGCGTAGGATCTGCTCCTTCTTATCCAGGATCTTAACAGGTACTTCCTCGTATGTTAAATCCTCTGCTATAACGTCTGGTTCTAACTCAATGACGTGGTTTGGGTCCTTCACATATTTACGTAACATAGATATGTGAAAAACGTTATGGATGCGAGACATACTTGGTGGTAGGGCTAGTCTGTAGGCTACGGTTCCTATTCGATCGAGGATTTCAAATGGGCCAATAAATCGAGGGTTGAGCTTTCCTCTCTTTCCGAATCTCGTAACCCCTTTCCATGGAGAAACACGTAAGAATACATGATCTCCGACGTTGAAACTTTTGTCTCTCCGATGAAGATCAGCATAACTCTTTTGTCGTTCTTGTGCGGTCTGTATTCGTTGTCGGATCATTTGGATCTTTTCGGTCGTCAAGCGTACCAACTCGGGTCCCAACAATTTTGCTTCTCCTACCTCATTCCAACATATTGGAGAGCGACACTTCCTTCCATACAATGCCTCGAATGGAGCCATGCCTATGCTTGCTTGGTAACTGTTGTTGTAAGAAAATTCCACCAACGGCAAGTACTTATCCCAACTTCCTTTGAAGTCTAATACACAAAGTCTTAAAAGATCTTCGAGGGTCTGGATCGTCCTTTCCGATTGTCCGTCCGTTTGAGGATGGTATGCAGAACTAAAACGTAGTTCAGTGCCCATAGCTTTTTGTAGACTGATCCAAAAGCGTGAAGTGAATCTAGGATCTCGATCAGAAACTATGGAAACTGGCATGCCATGCAATCTCACGATCTCATTTATGTACATACCGGCAAGACGTTCAAGTGAAAAGTTTTCTCGTATAGGCAAGAAATGAGCAGATTTGGTCAATCTATCTACGATCACCCAAATTGCATCTAAGCCTTGAGAAACTTTTGGAAGACCCGTCACGAAGTCCATATTGATGTGTTCCCACTTCCATTCGGGAACTTCAAGTGATTGTAATGGACCTTTAGGAACTTGATGTTCTGCCTTGACACGTTGACAAGTTAGGCACCTTGAGATAAACTCCGCAATCTCTCTTTTCATATTGTTCCACCAAAATGTATGTCGAAGATCTCGATACATCTTGGTACCTCCTGGGTGGATTGCAAACGGCGTGTTGTGTGCCTCCATCATGATTTTATGCTTTAATTCAGGATCGTTAGGAACACAGAGTCGAGAGTTGACTCGAAGTATTCCTTTCTCGTCGATTCTTGCTTCGGGAATGGCACCTTCTTGTACTTTCTTTATCATGTTTATCAGTTCCGAATCGGTAGCTTGAGCAGCTTTAATTTTATCGATTAAAGTTGGTTCTACTCGCACGTGAGCAATCTTCGAGTGGGTCCCTGGTGTCTTTAGCTCTATCTCCATCTTTTGCAAGTCGTACAAAATACACTTTTGTGTTATCAGCAGTGCACTTGTACTTGTATAAGATTTTCTGCTCAAAGCGTCAGCTACAACGTTCGCCTTTCCCGGGTGATACTGGATTGTGTGGTCATAATCCTTTAACAGCTCAAGCCAACGTCGTTGTCGCATGTTGAGTTCCTTTTGGGTGAAGAAATACTTGAGACTTTTATGATCCGTATAGATATCCACTTTTTCTCCGTACAAGTAGTGTCTCCAGATCTTCAACGCGAAAACGACTGCTGCCAACTCTAGATCATGAGTAGGATAATTTTTCTCATAATCTTTGAGTTGTCGAGAGGCGTAGGCTATAACCTTTCCATGTTGCATAAGGACACAGCCTAGACCTTTGCCAGAAGCATCGCTGTAGATAACAAATTCTCCTGATCCTGATGGTATGGTCAGAACAGGAGCTGAAACCAGTCTCTTCTTGAGTTCTTGGAAACTTTTCTCGCATTCCTCGCTCCATATGAATTTTGTGCTTTTCCGAGTAAGCTGCGTTAATGGAGTGGCGATTCGAGAAAATCCTTCTACGAATCTCCGATAATAACCAGCTAGACCCAGAAAACTTCGGACTTCGGTTACTGTTTTGGGTTGTTCCCAATTTAGTACCGTTTCAATCTTCGCAGGATCGACTGATATTCCTTGACTAGAAATCACATGCCCAAGAAACGCGACCTCCTCAAGCCAGAACTCACATTTCTTCAACTTGGCATATAATTTGTTTTCACGGAGCTTTTGTAGTATCAATCTCAGGTGTTGTTCATGATCCTCGCGACTCTTGGAGTATATGAGGATGTCATCAATAAAGACAACCACAAAATGATCCAAATGTTCCTTGAATATCCGGTTCATCATGTCCATGAAAGCTGCAGGAGCATTAGTTAGTCCAAAAGGCATGACTAAGAACTCATAATGCCCATAACGAGTTCTGAAAGCAGTCTTTGGAATGTCCTCAGCTTTAACCTTTAACTGATGATATCCAGAACGGAGATCAATCTTTGAGAAATGTTGAGCGCCTTGCAATTGATCAAACATGTCATCAATCCGAGGTAACGGGTACCTGTTCTTGATGGTGACATGGTTCAATTCTCGGTAGTCAATGCACAATCTCATACTCCCATCTTTCTTCTTCACAAATAGAACAGGAGCACCCCAAGGTGATGCACTCGGACGAATGAAACCGGTATCCAACAATTCCTGTAGTTGGACTTTTAACTCTTGAAGTTCAATGGGAGCCATTCGGTAGGGAGCTTTGGAAATGGGCTTGGTACCGGGTTCAAGATCAATATAAAAATCAATTTCACGGTTTGGGGGTAAGCCAGGAAGTTCTTCAGGAAAAACGTCAGGAAACTCATTAACAATGGGAATATCATTCAAGTTTGACGTATTTTTGTTCAAATCAGTGACATGAGCTAAAAAGGCTTGACATCCGTTTTTCAATAAACGAATGGCTTTATGGCTAGAAATAACAGTTATAGATTTCAATGGTTTAGTTGCTTGAATTTGCATGACAGGTTGATTAGGAATATGAAAACTAATAATCTTATGAAAACAATCAATTTTAGCATGATGGGTAGTCAACCAATCAATTCCTAAAATCACATCAAATTCATGCATCTCCAAAGAAATAAGGTCAACAGGTAATGTGAGGTTGTTGATTTGAACTAGGCAAGATTTATAGACAGTAGATGTAATGGTCATTTCTCCTAATGGGGTTTCAACTGATAAGTCAAAGTCCAAGTTTTCAGGAGTTAAGTTTAAACGCTGAGCACATGCAGGTGAGATAAAAGAATGGGTAGAGCCAGTATCTAACAAAGTGTAGACTTCACGAGAATTTATGAATAGCTTACCGGTTATCACCTCGTTCGAGTTTCGTGCCATTTGGGATGTCACAACAAAAGCTCTCCCTTGAACTACAGATTTTCCTTTATCCGCGCTAGCTTTTGGTATCATCATTGCAGCTGGACTTGATTTTGTGGCAGGACAAAACCGCGCAAGATGACCCTCTTTTCCACAACTGTAGCACTTTTTGGACTGCAGTGTACAGTTTGGGCTGATGTGACCTTCCTGACCACACCTATAGCATCTCACTGGCGGTCGATCTTCTCCCCTTGAAACTGGGGTCGGTGCTGGTGTTGGTACTGGTGCTGGTGCCCTTCCATAATTATTATGGAATCTCTTTCTTTTGAAATTGTTCCCACTAGATTCTCCTCTTCTGTTATTTGGTGTGGAATTACCACCGAAGTGTTGGTTACCTCCTCGATGGTTCTCGTTCCTGTGGTTGTTGTCACTCCTTTCTCTATGCTGATCATTAACTCTTGGCTGCAATGTTTCATCTGTTTGCTCCACCCTTTGAGCCCTATCTACAACATCTGAATACAAACTGAATTTATGAGAACTAAGTTGTTGACGAATTTTGAGTCTCAAACCTCTCAGGAACATTCGACTCATTCGTGCTTCGTCATCTACTAGATGAGTCGCAAAACGAGACACTTCAGCAAACTTAGCTTCATATTGAGAAACTGTCATGTTTCCCTGCTCCAGCTTAATGAATTCCACTTCCTTCATATGGCGGATGCTTTCTGGGAAGTACTTCTCGTTAAACAGTTCTTCGAATTCTGTCCAAGACATTTCGAGTGCTGAAGGTTGGATACGTTTTACCGCTTCCCACCAATGGTCCGCCTCACCTCGTAACATAAAAGTGGCAAATGGCACCTTCTGATCATCAGCGCATTGTAAGACATCAAGTATTTTTGTCGTCTGCTTCAGCCATGCCTCCGCTTTGAGTGGGTCAGGCTTCCCATGGAATTCAGGTGGTCCTAATTCTTTAAATTGCTTAACAGTGACCATCCTCAAATTGCCAGCGTTTCTACCGTTATTATTGACTGGATTTCCTCTTCCTTGATTCTGTATGAACTGCATGAAATTCCTAAAGAATCCATCGTTCATCATGTTATCAGAAACATTATTTCCTGAGTTGGCAGGAGGATTGTTTGGGGCCTCTTGATTCTCGGCTACATTTGCTTCGGGTATTCCATAGTTAACCTCTTGATTTTCAGATGTCATACCTAACTGTGGTCACAAAATAAATGTTAGTTCAAATAAACTGACTCATCACTTCATGTTCCTACATTCAAATCGACTCATTAGATAATAAAATCTATTTTAGGTAGGACACACTAGTGACTGATTCTATTCGTCTCTCCCCTCCTAGTTCTACCCCAGATCGCCATTAAAGACCATATCCCTAAGCTCTGATGCCAACTGTGACGCCCCCAAATCTGGGCCCACACAGCCCAAACTTGAGTCGTCAAAATACTACAACAAAATTATTACAACAAAGCACAACGTACAACAATACAGTGTATAATAATACACAACTAAGTCTTCACTATTATTGTCACACTATTTTACAAAACGTGAAGACTATGATAACTATTCCTCGGACCCTCACTCCATTCCCCGGCTAGACCCTGTTATGTTTTCATCTCCTGTTGAAAAACAATGGAACAAAAGAAAGGGTGAGCTCAAATAGCCCAGTAAAGAATATCATGACTAAGATAATGACGAATAAATTATCATTAGTCTTCAACAGTTGAGTTCTTGATAGAATACAATAGACTACAAGGTTTATATCAAAAACTGCAGTTAAATTCTTAAACAACGTTCAGATCAATAATAGCAGCGGAATGAGTAATCTATTAGAAGAATAATGCAGACTATAATGTCCACTCGGTTCTCTTTTTAGGAAAAACATCATCAACTTTTATCATCTGAAATATCATTAGTCAAGATAATACAAATTCACAGTTCCTGATCATAATCATGCAGATCAACAGTTCATCTTTGCACTACGGGCCAAAGACATTCAATATAACACCAACGGTCATGATTATACCAGATTCAGCCTTTGGTCATAATCATACCAAACAACAGTTCATCTTTGCACTACGGGCCAAAGAGAACATTCACCACGTGCCATAAAAGACACCGAACAGATGTATCGCCTTTAACCTATTATATCGCCTTTAACCTATCATCTGTTCAACAAATATATCACATATGTGCCCCCGGCCACAGATATTCACAACAGCTTGATTTTTGGATGATTAGAATGATATAAATGATGAACAGAAGAAATAGGATAACAATAAGTATCGGAAGTTTACTTTGTACAGATTCAAATAATGTCCAAATTGTCAACATGATGTGGAGTGAAATTTAAAAATGATATTCAAGATCCACAGTTCAGAATAACGGTTACAATTCAATAGAAAGGTTCACGTAAATAGGAAGGTTCAGTTGAAATAATGAAGTTCAACTATTATGGAACATATAATATTTTCAGGAATTATAGAAGCAATAGTTCCATAATAAATTTCAATTTAGGAGTATGAAAGAAAATAATATCCCTTACCGTAGCAGATTTGATTAACAAAAGGTGAAGGAAATTAATACAAAGGGTTATTCACCAACAGGCGGCAATCCGCTCCGTAAGGTTATTCCCACAATTTAATAGAATTTGAGTACAAAGAGTTATTCACCAAACAGGCGGCAATCCGCTCCGTAAGGTTATTCCCACAATTTAATAGAATTTGAGTACAAAGAGTTATTCACCAAACAGGCGGCAATCCGCTCTGTAAGGTTATTCTCAGAGATTAATAATGAATGAATACGAAAGGTTATTCACCAACAGGCGGCAATCCGCTCCGTAAGGTTATTCCCACAATTTAATACATGGAAATAAAAGGCACGTCTTATGAGTAAGGAAGAAACAATATTATTATCGAGAATCAAATAATGATAATCCCTTACCATAGTATGTTTGAATAATGGAAGATGAAAAAGATGGTATCCCTTACCTCAACACGTGACTGGATATTGATTTAAATGAGGTTGATTAACTTGAACAGTACACGTATACTTATAGATCTTCACAAATACTCAAGATGACTTAAGCACACTTAGAGAGAACTTTCACAAGAAGTATTTAGAGAGAGAAAGAAAGAACAAGTAAGGAAGTTTATGAAAAATCCTTAAGTTAAGGCTTCTATTTATAGCCAAAAATCTTATCATTCATTTAATCTAAACCATTCATTTAAATATCATCTTTTAATCTACACCATCCATTTCAAATATTATATTATCTTTAATCTACACCATTCATTTCATATCACCTAATAATCACCTAACTTTATATTATAAACAAATCAATTTAATTATTCAACAATAATTCACACTTTAATCTACACCATTCATTTCATATCACCTAATAATCACCTAACTTTATATTATAAACAAATCAATTCAATTATTCAACAATAATTCACACTTTAATCTACACCATTCATTTCATATCACTTAATAATCACCTAACTTTATATTATAAACAAATAACTTTATCAATTCAATTATTATGACTAATTGTTATAAATACAGTATAGTTAGCTCTTAGATATCAAGTCAATAAATTAATGAAATACAACTGTTTAAATAACATCATAATAGAGATAACAATAATGTAAAATAAAGCATACGTTACTGTGTAATGACAATTATTGATTCAATAATGTGAATTACTGTGCATATGTTACTGTGACAATTATTAAGTTCAATAATTTTAAAAACAGTGCAACAACAATTATTGACTCAATGATATAAAATACAGTGTAATGACAATTATTAAATCAATAATGCAAAATACTGTGTAACAACAATTATTGAATTGATAATATAAAATATTATGCAGCGACAATTATCGATGAAATGATGCGTAACAGTTACGGTGTCAATTATCAGACCAAAAATATGAGACACTATGCAATACCGTGTGTTACTGTAGAGTACCGAGTACTACAGAAAATACCAATAACTACCGTATGCTACTATTCTTTTATCACCGGTATTTTAACAGTTCCGTTGACTATTTTTATTTAAAAAGGTTATTTCTGTCGTTTTATATATCCGACAAATATTCCGTTGTGGGGTCCACCAATAATTTGTTATTTCGGCGCCGTCGGACCAAACGAATATTCCCCGACCAAACGAATATTCCCCGACAAAGCGAATATTGTCCGACAAAATAAAATTTGCACATAACATCCTTAACTTTTAACTTTATCGATTTAACCACTTACTGTTTAAAAAAATATCTATATGAAGAAAAATTAAATTTTGTATTTCATAAAATTCGGGGTCTTACACATTCTGTTTTAAAATTAGGGATACAATTTTCTTTTTAGTTCAATCCAAAATTAGAGATATATTTATATCTTAAGATAATAAATTGCATAATAGTCTTAAAAGATGATCTTTAAATGAATGGTTTAGATTAAATGAATGATAAGATTTTTGGCTATAAATAGAAGCCTTAACTTAAGGATTTTTCATAAACTTCCTTACTTGTTCTTTCTTTCTCTCTCTAAATACTTCTTGTGAAAGTTCTCTCTAAGTGTGCTTAAGTCATCTTGAGTATTTGTGAAGATCTATAAGTATAAGTGTACTGTTCAAGTTAATCAACCTCATTTAAATCAATATCCAGTCACGTGTTGAGGTAAGGGATACCATCTTTTTCATCTTCCATTATTCAAACATACTATGGTAAGGGATTATCATTATTTGATTCTCGATAATAATATTGTTTCTTCCTTACTCATAAGACGTGCCTTTTATTTCCATGTATTAAATTGTGGGAATAACCTTACGGAGCGGATTGCCGCCTGTTGGTGAATAACCTTTCGTATTCATTCATTATTAATCTCTGAGAATAACCTTACGGAGCGGATTGCCGCCTGTTTGGTGAATAACTCTTTGTACTCAAATTCTATTAAATTGTGGGAATAACCTTACGGAGCGGATTGCCGCCTGTTTGGTGAATAACTCTTTGTACTCAAATTCTATTAAATTGTGGGAATAACCTTACGGAGCGGATTGCCGCCTGTTGGTGAATAACCCTTTGTATTAATTTCCTTCACCTTTTGTTAATCAAACCTGCTACGGTAAGGGATATTATTTTCTTTCATACTCCTAAATCGAAATTTATTATGGAACTATTGCTTCTATAATTCCTGAAAATATTATATGTTCCATAATAGTTGAACTTCATTATTTCAACTGAACCTTCCTATTTACGTGAACCTTTCTATTGAATTGTAACCGTTATTCTGAACTGTGGATCTTGAATATCATTTTTAAATTTCACTCCACATCATGTTGACAATTTGGACATTATTTGAATCTGTACAAAGTAAACTTCCGATACTTATTGTTATCCTATTTCTTCTGTTCATCATTTATATCATTCTAATCATCCAAAAATCAAGCTGTTGTGAATATCTGTGGCCGGGGGCACAGATGTGATATATTTGTTGAACAGATGATAGGTTAAAGGCGATATAATAGGTTAAAGGCGATACATCTGTTCGGTGTCTTTTATGGCACGTGGTGAATGTTCTCTTTGGCCCGTAGTGCAAAGATGAACTGTTGTTTGGTATGATTATGACCAAAGGCTGAATCTGGTATAATCATGACCGTTGGTGTTATATTGAATGTCTTTGGCCCGTAGTGCAAAGATGAACTGTTGATCTGCATGATTATGATCAGGAACTGTGAATTTGTATTATCTTGACTAATGATATTTCAGATGATAAAAGTTGATGATGTTTTTCCTAAAAAGAGAACCGAGTGGACATTATAGTCTGCATTATTCTTCTAATAGATTACTCATTCCGCTGCTATTATTGATCTGAACGTTGTTTAAGAATTTAACTGCAGTTTTTGATATAAACCTTGTAGTCTATTGTATTCTATCAAGAACTCAACTGTTGAAGACTAATGATAATTTATTCGTCATTATCTTAGTCATGATATTCTTTACTGGGCTATTTGAGCTCACCCTTTCTTTTGTTCCATTGTTTTTCAACAGGAGATGAAAACATAACAGGGTCTAGCCGGGGAATGGAGTGAGGGTCCGAGGAATAGTTATCATAGTCTTCACGTTTTGTAAAATAGTGTGGCAATAATAGTGAAGACTTAGTTGTGTATTATTATACACTGTATTGTTGTACGTTGTGCTTTGTTGTAATAATTTTGTTGTAGTATTTTGACGACTCAAGTTTGGGCTGTGTGGGCCCAGATTTGGGGGCGTCACAGAATGAGTACTAGTTAAAAATCATGTATAAAGTGACTTTGAAATATTAATTTTATTATTATTATTTAAAATAGTTAAACATATAATCTTTCAGAATAATGGTATTCATATTTGTTTTTAGTGTTTAGTAAAACATTTTGACTTGTCAAAACATAAGAAAAAGAAAAAAAGAAAAAACGCGAAAAAATAATTCAAAAATGCTTCTAAATGAATGGATAATCATTTCAGGTTTCCTATAAATAGAGAATTTAGTACAATTAAATTTTTACAAAGGGAGGAAACTACCAATCTCATATATATCTTATAAGATAATATAAATATAATAAAAATAAATATATCAATCAATTAAATTTAAGTATAATTTTATGAGTCAACTGATTAATTTATAACCAACTAAAATATCTCTTTTTATTCATATAATAAAACATCATTTGTATTATTATAATAAGTAATAGATATAAATATTGGAGTAGTATTTTTTTTGATGAGAATAAAGCATATTTAGTTGGCAATGACCCACCCGTATTCGGTACAAATGTATTCAGTACTATTTATGATAGCCCTGTGGTCCATGAGATTGTAGCTAAGGCTGCAAACGAGTCGAATCGATCCGAATTTTAAACTGTTCAGATTCGACTTGTAAGGTTAAATTTGTACTCGAATTCGAACTATATTTTAAAAACTTTACTCAGATTCGGCTCAATTTGAATTTTGGTTACTCGAACGAATTCGATTCGACTCGGATCAAATTATATTCAAACTACTCGTGAACTTCAAATTCAAACTCGAATTCGAGTCTCCACATAGTAACTAATTTTATAATATATATAATTATTAACTGAACTTATTATTTTAGTTAGAAATGAAAAAATATAATTATAATTATACTTTAAATATATAAAATTAAAATTACAAATAAAATAAAAAAATAATAACTAATAATTCAAATTTTGTTTAATTGTGTATATATTATAAGAGAATGTATCGAGTATCTATTTAAATATGTATCAATCGATTATGTATCGGATTATGATTAAAAATTCAAGTAGTTTGAATCCTAAACGAATCAAGTATAATCTTATTCAAATTCTACTCGTATTTTTATTCGAACTATTTTTTGTGCTCAGATTTAAATCATATTATTAACGAATTCGAGTCTCACTCGTATTTTTTCGAGTCGAGCCCAAACTATTTAGTTCGATTTGCAGCCTTAATTGTAGCAAGGGAGATCATCAACCAACCTTAGGGATCAGGGTCTAGGGGTGTTCATCCATTCCAATTTTTCAGATTGGTCTGAACTGGCTGACTCGTATAAAAAGAATCAATCTGGTTTAGGTACAAAAAAATTGATATATATTAATTTTTTGGTACTAGTTCCAGTACTAAGTTTTTATAGTTAAATATATATCGAATCGTACCGGTTATACCAATTTTTTTATTTTTTATTTTATTATTATTATTATTATTATTATTATTATTATATTAATTTTTATATTTATTCGGTATTGAGATTTGGGTACCGATTCGGTTCGGTACCAGTTCGATTCGGGCCGATAAATACCAATTGCACACCACTATCAGGGTTTGCTTCCTTTTTATTTAATATACTCCTTGTATATCATATTATTTGATCATTAGTGATTTTAAATTAACATTATTATTATTTTTTTAATCAATAAAATGATAAATATTATAAATTATGTAAAAAATATTGGTCATTGTATGTTTTATTATTTTATAATTTTTAATGAGTTATCTCAATTTAAAGTTTTAAAATATTTTAAATTAAATTTTAAAAGTCAATAATAATCATATAATTTGAACAATGGAGTATTTGGTTCTTAATAGTATCAACAACAAAAAATGTTTAATGTTCAATAAAAATGAGTAATTAAAATTTGAATTGTTAATACATCTAAATAGATCAGACCATTCATCTAGATAAAAATCGAAGCGAAAAAAACTTGTTTAATAATTAATGCGTATAAAACATCTGAATGACAGTATTTTACAATTTTAACCCTTTTAAGAGATAGAGGAGAAGTTAAATTAGAGATAAAATAGTATCAAGAACAAAGAGGAATAAGACAATTTAATTGAGGTTATTTTTGCCCATAAAAAAAAATCACTCAAACATAAGTCTAAACGAGTTGGAGTAATATTCCTCTCTTAACCAACCATTCAGGGGAAATGAGAGAAAAAATAAAATAAAAATAACCAAACAAGTGTAGCAAATTAGACATGCTAGTATTAAATACTCCTTCCTTTCGAGCAAGGAACCAATTCATTCATACTCCATGCCGAGTTCTATTGGATCTCTTTCATCCATCCATAATAAGGATTATCAAATAGTCAAATTATTATACTTTCAAGCAGATACAGCAGTATTTGAAACTATTATTAGTACTAATTCGGCTTAATCTCTGAAATTACAACAAGTGGTTAAAACCATTAAAAATACGTCGAACTAACTAGGAAACCCACGAACATGATTTATAGTAAATGGACTCGGAAAATGATTCAATAATCAAAAAAGAAAAACTGATACAAATAAGCAGCCATAGCAGACTCTTCAATCAGTTATACTCAGTAAATTCCTGGTATAATTCTGTAAGGAACCTTCTGGCAATATAATTTCCAGTATTTCCCGTACCTGCAATTAATAATTTGTCAAAATATTCATTCAAATTTCCTAAAAATGGAGCTCAATGAACAATATTTACCACACTTATAACAGAATGTTTATACAATCATGTCAAAAGTAATTGATTTTCATATTATTTCTACTAATTGTTTGCCAATAAAATTTGGAAAGGTACGATCAGTTTTCAACAGGGACTTTATTAATTAAAAGTTAAAGATTATATTGCTTACTTGGTACGACATCTATCATCGTCTCTTTTGGCTCGGTCGAATAGAAGGATGGTAAGAAACACTACGTAAAAGTAAGGAAGAAACTGCAGAGAAACGACCAACAATACATGTAAGCAAAATGCTGCCCAAATTTTGCAATGACCATGCTAATTCCGAAATACTCCCTCCGTTTAATTATAAAACCAATATTGATTTTTTAAAAGTCAATTTCAAATATTTTAAAACTCAAAATTGATATAATTCATTTAAGTTTTGAAAATAATAAATCTTATAATTAGTAGTACTTTTTAAGTATTTTATGATATTTATAATTATATCGACATAAACTCTAAATGAATTCATGTCAATTTTGAATTTGAAAATATTTGAAATTGACTTTTAAAAATTCAATATCGATCTTATAATTTAGAACGGAGAAAGTATAATTTTGCTTACGTGGTCAAAAAGAGCCGGTACTGTCCAGAAAAAGGCTGCTAATATTTCTGGCACATAATGAAAATGACGAGATAAGCCCCACCTGCAGGAAACCCAGAATTTTTTCAGGCATTAACAAGTTTAAAACTACTTTAAAAAAATCTCTAAATCAAAAACAAAATTACCTCCCCCCCCCCCCCCCCCCCCCCCCCAAAAAAAAACATAAAATTGAACACTCCTTATTTACTACATAGCACTAGGAAATCTAAAAAATCACAAATACCATATAACTCCTGACCGAGAAAATATAAATTTACTCACCATCCTGAGGTCAGAAGAAGGCTGCTTTTTGTCTCGCCAGAAGTTGTAGTATATGAAGCAAGAATCTGTAGATATTAAAAAAAAAAAGAATTATTTCCTCGTGAACAAGAGCAAATTTAGGATACCAACAATTAGCAGATATTAAATCGATCTTATGTAAACCAATTGATCCTCCATTATTATATGTACCTTTGATGGTGCCTTTCCCCAAACCAAACACTTGCCATTTGTTCTGCGAAACTCTTGCCTTTGCCGATCACAGTCATAGTTGATGTATATGCATAGTATGCCTGCTAGAAGAATATAAACTGCGAGCTGGAACAATAGATTAAATTATTAGGCATCGCAAAATTTTTGATTTATTTTGAAATCACCAGTTCTAGACGTGGCAGATACCTGAACTCCGAGATTCACAGGATGATTGACTAGGTACATGCCAGGAGAAGTATATATAGACGGAACAAACACCAAGCATCCCCAACATATATAAAAGCCGGCTGCCAAAAAGAAAATGTAAAGCATTTACGACAATAGACTAACGAAAAGATACAACAAAGATCGGATTATAGACATAAGAACAGAAAGAGAACAAAGCATATATAAACCTCGATCATGTGCAATATCCATTGTGTTCCAGTATCCAGCTTCCCACCAAAAGAATTTTGTAACATAAACCAGCATTAATGTAGTGTTTACAAGCATCGAATCAGACACTTTCCCATTTGTTTCATACTGTTAGACAAAGAACAGAGTCAACAGACAGATGACAATAACAACAAACATATTTTATGGCTAAAACTTCAACTAAAACAAAGTTACATTAATGTTGAACAATCTTGAGTAACATATATATGTCTACATGGACCATCAGAAATAGTAAACTGGAATGAAATTAAGGATAAAGGTAGTTAGTGGGTTTAACACGTGAATAAAGATACCTAGGCAGTGGGTAACTAATTACGGTGCACATGGTTTTAACCAGTGTAGGTGTTATTTATAATATGTTATAAAACATTCCTACACAAGTTACTCTAATGTTCATCAGGAATTATCTTGGAGCAGGTACCTGCTTTATGCAATATGTCACAGCAAGAACTGCCCAAGACATCATCCCAAATCTGCAATTCGTGAAAACTTTAATATCGAAATTCTTGCCGATGCGAGGATACAGCTCCATACCCTGTAAGAATTACAAGGATTAGGTCATAATGCATCAAATTTAGAAGTTCAGACTAATAAATATGCTATGTCAGGTGCAAATAACTCTACAAATAGTGCTGAGACTGTCAAGAGTTGGGATAATCTTACATTTATCTCTCTAAAGTTCATTAGCTATTTGCATTATTAATCAAGCACAAAAATGATACTCCAAGTCTTACTCATGAGAGAAGTCTCTCTACGACTCATGACAAAAGACTGTCCAATAAACTGTTGGATCACTAGTCTCAATGACGTGCTTGGATGCACGAAATTCTGTAAATATTGGAAGTCTACAAAAAAAAATTCAACCGATTGGCTAAAAATCTTGCTTCTTTCCCAGATTTCCAACAAATCTTATTCTCGTTTAAAACTTATATCTAAATTCATTACTGGAAATGGTTATAAATAGATTAAAGTAATTAACGTTCTCCAGAAGGAAAAAGATGAACAATCAGAGAAAAATAATTTTAAATCATAAAGATTTAAAGATGCTTACCCAATAGAAGTCTATAATTAAGTTGCCTGAAGAACCAGAATCAGTGGAAGATGGTGCCACATGACCCTTGTATATAATGAAACATAAGTGTTAGGAAGAGATAGAATTCATATATTACAAAAAATACTAAAAGTTACTTGACCCGGTGTAAATCTCACCTTTATGTATAGTAAAATACAAAAGATGAAGCTTCCAAAAATAAGGGCAGAAAATATTTCTCCTAGATGATCATAGACGATCGCAGGGTTAAATATACCAAACCTGAAGGAAAAATTGAGCAAAATACACTTAATGTGTAGCATTTGAATTATTGAGACCACAAACCAAAATTAGTATGTTTTCTCCAGCAAAGAATAGGAAACAGAAGCAAAGATGAGCTACAAAGTATGTAAACGCACAGTTGGTTTTTTATAGAAGGCTATGCACATGTAAGGATGCATAGCACTTGAATTATTGAGAGCAATCACATTTTTTTAGCAAAGAATAGGAAAAAGAAGCAAAGGGATGCTACAGAGTATGTAAGCTCATAGTGAATTTTCTTATAAAAGGTTGTACAAATTCAAACAGAATGGGCAGATCATAAGAGATTCACACCAAATCTGATAGTCCAACAGACAAGTATCTGGGCACTGGTTACTTACTTTGACAGGATCAACATGACCTTGTTACAGAGTAAGAAATATTTAAATCATTAGCTCTCCAGGAAGACAGCGTCGCTGCCTCCAACAGCGTCACGAGTTACCATTTTCAAAGGGTCTATAGTTCAGAGGTTTGGTAGCAAACCAATAATGACTCTTCCACGAATTAATTTCAAGCAACCCTTTAAATTCCAAAATATTGGCTTCTAGACTGCTATAAATTGCTCCTTTCTCTGAAACTGTGAAGCTCAAGGTTTCTTTCTTTAATAGCCAGATCAGTGGCGATTAATGATTCCTCCAACAATGGAAACATAGCATGCCATGAACCTCACATCGGAATTTTTAACATTAACAGAAGACCTGCTCTCTCACCCCTAAGTGGGAGCATCACAACCGAACTGAATGCATATATGGCAATCACACATACAAATGACCAACCACTTTCCACTTGTAATTGTAACCATATAAGTGTTCGCAAGTGGTTGCTACATAGGCTGAGGATTCCACTTTTTGCTTGTTATGCACCTCGTAGTTCTGTTTGATTTGTTTCAAGAAGATTCTTGGGATAATTGTGCGTATATTCTTTACCAAAGAAGTGACAGGTAAACTAAACAAAAAGAAATAGGGGGGGAAAGTTGTAACAGAAGATGCTGAACATAATTGTGGTTTTCTTAACAAGTCTAGGACAGAAAACAAAGAAATTGCAATGCCAAAGTCCTCTCACACGGATACAAGTAGATGAAGGCTGAATATTAAAGAAACAGAATGACATCGATTTTATTTCCTTGTGCAGGTCCAATGAAAGACACAATAAGACAAGCATAAACTCCTTAGTAATGCATGGCACCATAGAAATTTTATATTTAGTCTGTGAACCAACTAACATTTTCTACAGTAGCCCACAAGCAACAAATAGTAGATTATGCTTTCAACAACAACAACAAAAAAAAATTGATAATAGAAAGGAACTGGGAGAGTATGAAATCGCAACATGGAAACTTCTAAACACAAATCCTTAGTTCTCGGAACATGCCTTAATCCATGATTTAATGAAGGAATCTTACCACCAAAGGCTAAGGTATGTAACCAATGTCACTGCATATGCCACCATGCCATTTGCCTGCAACAAGCAAAGAACACCAAAATTATAAAGATAACACCCCTCAACATAGTTGAATGTGTTCAGCAATACTGCAATAGCTATGATCTTCAGGTCTTTTCTTGATGAAATGAGTGCAACATTAATTGGTAACACACGTGGGCATGAATGCACAGAAACGATATAATTGTAGCAGTGATTCTTTTTATCCCGTACCTTGTACACAGGCCTATTGCCAAAAGGAGAAACTGGTCCTTCAACCCTTTTCCCAGGTAGCAATAGCTGAAGTGCGGCCTCAAACACAGCATAACAAGCAATAATTTTCCATGCAATTATTGTGGGTTTTGGCCAAATATCAATGAATCCCTGCAGCCCATGCTGCTTTAGAAAATCCCATGTCTGCAACACAGATCCATCAGCATGCACCATCGTGTACCATCTGTATAAGTAGCAAAGTCCAATTAGATATTTAACTTAATCAAATTTATGCGACTTTATGATTAGATAGATGAGAATACAACTGAATTCACGTAACTGAAATGCTTGAATTGTTCAAAATCAAATCACTGAAAAATACAATCTTTTGCTACAACGATCTTTCAGTTGGATCTCTAAATGATGGAAAGATGAAATGCTTTTAGTGAAATTGGGATTAAGGCTTGTTGAAGGGCGTTTACATGTCCCTTGAATCCATTCGCAGTTTACAAGATAATATATTACTTCCTCCGTTCAATATGAGATATTTTCAAATTTAAAATTGAAATGATTCATTTAACTTCTGAAAACAATAACTTTTGTCACGAGTAATACTTTTTATATAGTTCATAATTTTTATAATAGTGTTGTCGAAAATTGTATGTATTTGTATCAATGTTAAATTAGAAAATATCTCCAACTGACTTCAAAAGATCATATTTTATCCTATATTTTGAACCGAGGGAGTATTTAGTGTTCTTTATTTTATGGATAGGTATGTAAGTGTGTTTGTTACCTCATAGCACTTGCTTTAAGGATAAATTTGCAAATATTAATTGTCACTCCTAAAAAGAGCATATTGCATTAAAAATGGTCATGAAAAAAACTTTTCAAGATAACCTGCTTTTATAACATTTTTTTCCCTCTATCTTGGTTTAAGAAATTTACTGAAAATAGTTATTAAAAAAAGTCCCACCATCCCAAATCAAGAGCCCATCTTTACGTCCCAAAATATGAGCCCACTTTGAATCTCAATTATCATAATTTTCAAGAGAACTCTCATCTTCCTGCTAGATCACATCAAATTCAGTTTTTTTCCATTTTTGTTAAGGCCAATTTACTCCTTACAAAGTTTGAAACCAACCTCTCTTATGACTGAAAAATTCAAACTGGAGTAGTCATACAAACATTTTGGTTCACCATGCAATGAAAATGACATATCAAAACAACCTCCAAATTCAAGAATCATAAGCTTAAACTAAATCAAATTCATATAGAACATGAACATACAAAATTTAAAAAAAAATAAAATAAAGATTACAACTTTTTAGATGATAAAGAAAAATTGATCAGCATTGACTAGTCAAAACACGTACAATAAAATTAATAATTCTTGAATCTGATAAAACTTTAGAGATCTGAAAATTCTGCATTATTATTGACAAATCAACTGATCGGAAAAAGGAAAAAAGAAAAAAGAAAAAACATTGAATCTTTATGAGATTAAAGAAGAAACTTACAGTAAAATCACAAAGGGAGGACATAAAGAGAGAAGTGATAGCATAGAAAAGTATGTAACGATGGGTGAGTGAACCATTTGCTTCTTCTCCTCCGCCATTTTTTCTTCCTTCCACCACTATTATTATCTCTCTTCTGGCTTGACTTATAAAACACCCGTTGGAGTCTCTGTAGAAGTTTAACTCTATATACGAGAGTCATGATTAGTCGTTGTCTTTGCTCTTGGAGTCGGGGTTTATTACGATAGTGGCATCTCTTGTTGACGCGCCACCAAGCACGTGCCGCAATTTTAAGAACGAAGACAGATTCTCTCTCACTGCCCAGGGCCCTGGTGTTGAGTTTTCCTCATTGGGGCGGTCTAACTTGTGGGCCCGGTTTTGGCATACCTGCTTAATTGAGTCCAAAGGTTCTACCTAAGTAATTAAATTATAATTTAATATATAAATTGTTACATAATATACATATATACATGTATATATATATATATATATATATATTATGAATCTATGATATGAAAAAAAAAATATTATAACTCCCAAGAGTCATTATCCAACAACTCAAAATATTAAGTGGTGGAATAGTAACTAAAAATAGGTCACTTGAGCCCGTTGAAATATTTTACATGATAAATGTTTTACAATCCATTTTGGACCATGAAGCCCATTTATTAGGTCTATAGTTAATTTTTTGGGAGATTTACATTTATCAATACATTTTTTTAAAATATTACAATAAAAATACATACATAAAATATTTATAAAGTTAGTACATCTTCAATATTTAATTTATAAATTAGTGCATTTTTATTTCTTTAATTTAGGTAAGTGATTTAATGGGTAGTTAGTTGGTTTCAAATTTCAAAATTCAAATTAAATATTTTTTATTCATTTCTCTCTCCTCCATTTTATCTCCTCCATCTTCTTTCTTCTCCATAATTAGTGGCGTCACTCCTCCTCCCCGCGTCCGCCACTCCTTCGCCCAAACCCCACCCCCACCCCATCCCTTCTGCCCGCCTCCCCCCGTCCCCACGCCCGCACCTCCTCCCTTCTCCCCCGCCTCCTCCCGCCGACCACCACCCCCACCCCAGCTCCTCCGACACCCCCCCCCCCCCCCCGCCCCCGTCCCTCCTCCCCTTCCTCTCCCCAACCCCGCACCTCCTCCCCCCATCCCCGCCCCTCATCCCCCTGACTCTGCCCCTCCTCCTCCCCTCGTGGTGGCTCTAGATCTGATCGTGGTGGTCACCCCCTCCCCCCGCCTCCTTCGCCTACTTTTTGTTTACCGTTGTATTAAAGGTTGGTTACATATGTATTAAGGTTTGGTTACCTTTTTGTATTAAGGGTTGATTACCTTTATATTAAAGTTTAGTTACCATTGTATTAAGGTTTGGTTACCTTTGTATTAAAGGTTGGTTTCCTTTGTTTTAAGGTTGGATACCTTTTGTATTAGGGGTTTGGTTACCTGTGTATTAAAGATTGGTTACCTATGTACTAAGGATTGGTTACCTTGTATTAAAGTTTGGTTACCTTTGTATTAAAGGTTTGTTACCTTCTTTATTAAGGTTTGGTTACCTTTGTATTACAGGGTTGGTTACCTTTGTATGGATGAGGCGGGGGGAGGGAGGAGGGGAGGGGTGAGGCAGGCAGTGAGGGGGTACGGAGGAGGGAGGAGAAGGGGGGGAGGGAGGCAGGCGGGGAGGGGGGAAGGAGGTGGCAGGGGGAGGGGGATGGGGGATGGAAGAGGGGAGGCGGGAGGCGGAGGCGGGAGCGGGGGGGAGGGAGGAGGCGGGAGGGAGGGACAGGTGTCCTCTTTTCCCTCTCCTCTGTTTTTTCTTTCTCTCTCATTTGCATTCTTTTTGTAATTATTTTTGTTAGTGCACTATTTTTGTAATTATTTTCTAAAAGTTGTATACTTATGTAAAGGACCCTAATTTTTTTGTGGCCAAATTAAAGTGCTGGCCTGGCATTCATATGATACCCAAATAAGGCTCTAAAGTGTGTTCCTCCTTTGGAAAATGGTAAAGGCTATTTTTGCAAATTATGGCTTATATTCTTGTAATTACTCATTTTTATTGAGGATATCAATCAGTCGATCAATACCAAAATATAACAAAATAAAATCGAATTGGTTTTGTTGTTTCTGAATTAACTCAGCAATCCTAAGATTTTTTTTAACGACTCGGTTGAGGGTTTTCATGGTTACTTAGCAGCCCAATGGCTTTATTTTTATTTTTTTTTATTTTTTGTATATCATAGATTCATTTACAATGACTTTTCAAATTCATAAAACAAATGCATTGTATAAATTTATTATGTTGGAAAATTGAAAGGATTAGACTTATGGTGTATCAAGTGTCATGTGAATTCACTATAAATACCTCAAGGTTCAGTCCGAACAGTGAGTCCAGCATGAATCTGAGCATGAAAGGAATAAAGGTAATACTCAACTAACAAGTAGTACCAAAATATACTCAAGATTTGTTGTCTTTATCAATTTGAATGTACACATCTACATATTATGTCACACGCTCCCTATCTATCAAATAAACGAGATGACAATAAATAATTTGTCTATGAATTGTTTTTACAAACAGAGATTATCATATGAACCAAGATATATAACATAATATCTAAAAAATACATAATATAATACAAAATATAGAACATCATATTGATAAGTAGATTTTATGTTTTTTTATTAGATATTTTTAGACTTAATTATTTTTGAATTTTTAAGTATTTTTAACATTTTAGGTAATTTACGTGTTTTTTATTATTTTTATTAATTTTATGTATTTTTATATTATTTTTGTAGGTAAATTAAAGTTTGAACGGCAAATTTGATAATCTCAGCAGCTTAAAGGGCAAAACCGTAATTATTGAGAAATGGCAAGTTGGCGCCATACGCGGACACAGGCAGCAGCAGAAACAACATGGTGCAACGTTGCCGTTTTGAAGAAGTCGTGACCAAGCAAATAGAATCAGCCGCGAGGAAGAAAAACATCACCCGCGCAATGCGCGGTAATCAGAAGCAATCCTTCTTCAACAGACTTAAAGTTTTGAAGTGGGTCCCATGAGCAACTTTAATTTCAGCAGATTTTAAGTGTTTTCCGTGTGGATCCCAAGCATAATGCAATATTGTCCAGCAACTTGTTTTGATTCCGTGTGGTCCAGCAACCAGGATGGGAATTAATAAATTCTTATTAGTTTCGGATAAAAAAAAAATAAGAATTTTTATATTTTATTATTTTATATTTTAAATTTATTAGGGTTTGGAATATAATTTTTTTATTAAAATTTAGAGAATTAAGTAGCCTATAAATAGGGGACTTAACTGAGAGTACACATTTTGTTAAAAAATTCTCTCTATTATTCTTTAGTTCATTTCATGGTTTTGTGTGGTTAGATTTTTTTTTTTTTGTTTAAGTGACTAAAGCGATCAAGATTAATATGTTGTGAGATATAATTTGTTTTAATTGTTCAATTTATATTTTGAGTATTGGATATTCTTCTGTGCTTATTTTTTATGATTGATTTGTTTAATTGTTAGGGAGACCTACTAGTTTATTAGTCGTATTAATTTATTACTATTTGTGAAGCAACTATGATTAATAATTATTTTACATATCAAAATATTATTATATCTTATGAAGAATGTTCATCTAAATTAAATACAAACGCGTGACTTGTGTTGTTTAGTTTAATGATATCTCTACTTCTTAAAGCTGCTATTAAATTAAATTTTTAGCATCTGTCGGAGGTTGTTTAGTAGTAAGAATAATTTAGAACGCGTGTGTCTATTTAACTAAAATTAAGGAGAGATGAGAAAAATTATTTCACCTGCGAGTAGTTATTCCTATGGTAAATATTCATAATATTAATTGATTTCTTTAATTAAAAACCTACAATTTTGATTTATAAAATATAAAATTAAATTAATTATCAGATTTGGGGGCGTCACAATCCAGAATCAACATGGTTATCCAAAAAAGCAGATAGTAAGAAGTTGAACACCATGAAGATGACAGACATTCTAACAGCCTCATCATCATCATCAAAAACAGCCCCCCTATATACCCTACCTATACTGTTACGGGTGACCACCTCCTCTCCAAAAAATTTTCTAACTAAAACATTTTCCTTGCCCTTAAATACAGAAATATCATCATTCCCTTCCCAGCTCAACCCAGAAATTAAACAAAATTCCGGCAAACCAAATCTAACCCTTTTCTCACCAAATAAGAACCACATATCTTCTTTATCCCTCTGATAAACTTCTCTGACCAACGCCTGATGTATTAATTGAGAAAACATCTGCGGCTCACCAAGAATTAAAAACTTCCCAAAACAGGTCATCTTAAACTTTTATAGCTGGACTCCATTCAATTTATTTCTAATTACAACTGGCACTTCCATGTCACACCAGTAAACGGCTTTCCCAGTGAACTTACG
The DNA here is from genome assembly GCA_947179155.2 of Hedera helix. Classification (NCBI taxonomy): domain Eukaryota; kingdom Viridiplantae; phylum Streptophyta; class Magnoliopsida; order Apiales; family Araliaceae; genus Hedera; species Hedera helix. The sequence continues at coordinate 27,922,577 of OX359275.1, read as the reverse complement.
ATTGATTTCCTCATAATACAAATCCCAAACCTGAAAATTTAAAAAAAAAACAGAAATCAAATTAAACACTATCAAACTCAAAAAATAACAATATATTATATCATTAACTAAACCATACTATATCATCAAAAAATTCTTACTACATCACTTAAAACACAATTCTAACAGATATATATTCATAAGTAACCAAACATAACAAAAACGGTTCCCAAACCCAATCATCATGGTTGCCAAAATAAATTTAATGCACCTCCAAATTATTAAAAAATTAACTAGTAACCAAATAATAGTATAACAGTTGCCAATACTAGACTTGGATGGAAACATAACACAACAAAAAATAATGGCACACTACATTAACAACCAACCCATCTATACAATCTGATTCCCTCTTTTCCTTCTTTAGCCTGAATATTATCACAATCTGTAATAGTGTCTAGGCATATTCTGTAGCTGAGAAATCTACTACGCAGTATGAACAATCTGTGACTCAAAAATTTCCTTTTTAGTCTGAATATGATCACAATCTCTAGGATCTAATTCCCTCTTTTCGTTCCAGGCAATATAACTCATGTTTGTAGATGCACTTTCAAAATAAAGCTAGAAACAAACACATAATATAGCAGTGACACTAACCAATTACCCAAACTAAATACAGTAACCAAACCAGTACAACATAGTTACAAAAACTCATAATATAAGTAACCAATTCACCAAAACATAATTGTTAACAAAATCATTTCATCACATTTACCAAACTTTAATATATAAGTAACCATGTAGTAACACTCTAACTTATAACATTACCAACTATTTTTACTAAAATAACAACATGGTTTTAAACAAATAATCATTAATAATATATCAAAACATAACAACAATCATTTCACACAACATAAATCATTAAATATACAAAAAATGAATTAAAAATCGTAAATACAATTAGAAATCCATACCTTAAGATGTTTTTGTCTCCGGATAATATTCTTGCTGACAACATTTTCAACATCATCTCCAACATCCTTCCGAACTTTCTTCGTTGAAACTTCAAAATCAGATTCCGATTCAGAAAAATTAACATGGGGACCAACAACACATTCATTCCCCTGTTTCGGATACTTATTCTCACTACCAGATTCATTTTCATTTATCTTTGAATCAACATCCATACTTCTAGTGATTCTTTTACCCTTACCCTCATCTTTATAATCAACCGTCTTCACAGATTTCTTCCTCTTCGACCCCATCGTATATATGAAGAAAAGAAATTCTCGCCTAAAGCAACTATCAACAACTTCAATAAACCACTTTCGAACCCCCAAAGCACGGTTACAACACTGAGAAAACAACGAAAAATAGCAAATAAAAGCCAAATGATACGAATACCCAATGATACTCGGAAAAATTTCACCGGAAAAATTAATTTTCAAGATAAATTCTGTAGAGATCAACAGAGGTTTTCGGTTTAGAGAGATAGGTTTTCGGTTTAGCCAGAGATAGGTTTTCGGTTTCAGAATTGAACCTTGGGCAGATAATGGTTTCATCGAATGATGCGATACCCGGCATTCAAAATGACACGAAAAACGCAATAAGGCGCTTTTCCCGGTACTCAGAGATCTTTCCATTTTAATTAAATTGAAACAGTACTACTTTTAAAAATATATTTTGAAAAAGTACTGTTTTTTAAAATATTTTTAAAAGGTATTTTTTTAGTTATTATTTTCTAAAAAGTACTATGATATGTAATTTACCCTAATTTTTTTTGTGGCCAAATTAAAGTGCTGGCCTGGCATTCATATGATACCCAAATAGGGCTCTAAAGTGTGTTCCTCCTTTGGAAAATGGTAAAGGTTATTTTTGCAAATTATGGCTTATATTCTTGTAATTACTCATTTTTATTGAGGATATCAATCGATCAATCAATCAATATCAAAATATAATAAAATAAAATCGAATTGATTTTGTTGTTTTTGAATTAACTCAACAATCCTAAAAAAAAAATTAACGACTCGGTTGAGGGCTTTCATGGTTACTTAGCAGCCCAATGCCTTTTTTTTTTCTTTATATTTTTGTATATCATAGATTTATTTACAATGACTTTTTAAATTCATAAAACAAATGCATCGTATAAATTTATTATGTTGGAAAATTGAAAGGATTAGACTTATGGTATATAAAGTGTCATGTGAATTCACTATAAATACCTCAAGGTTCAGTCCGAACAGTGAGTCCAGCATGAATCTGAGCATGAAAGGAATAAAGGTAATACTCAACTAACAAGTAGTACCAAAATCTACTCAATATTTGTTGTCTTTATCAATATAAATGTATACATCTACATGTTATGTCACATGCTCCCTATCTATCAAATAAACGAGATGACAATAAATAATTTGTCTATGAATTGTTTTTACAAACTGAGATTATCATATGAACCAAGATATATACCATAATATCTAAAAAATACATAATATAATACAAAATATAGAACATCATATTGATAAATAGATTTTATGTTTTTTTATTAGATATTTTTAGATTTAATTATTTGTGAGTTTTTAAGTATTTTTAACATTTTAGGTAATTTATGTGTTTTTTATTATTTTTATTAATTTTATGTATTTTTATATTATTTTTGTAGGTAAATTAAAGCTTGAATGGCAAATTTGATAATCTCAGCAGCTTAAGGGGCAAAACCGTAATTATTGAGAAATGGCAAGTTGGCGCCATGCGCGGACACAGGCAGCAGCACAAACAACATGGTGCAACGTTGCCGATTTGAAGAAGCTGTCAACAAGCAAATAGAATCAGCCACGCGTCGCGCGGGAAGAGGAAGAAAAACATCACCCGCGCTTTCACGCGGTAATCAGCAGCAATCCTTCTTCAACAGACTTAAAGTTTTGAAGTGGGTCCCATGAGCAACTTTAATTTCAGCAGATTTTAAGTGTTTTCCGTGTGGATCCCAAGCATAATGCAATATTGTCCAGCAACTTATTTTGATTCCGTGTGGTCCAGCAACCAGGATGGGAATTAATAAATTCTTATTAGTTTTGGATAAAAAAAAAATAAGAATTTTTATATTTTATTATTTTATATTTTAAATTTTAAATTTATTAGGGTTTGGAATATAATTTTTTTATTAAAATTTAGAGAATTAAGTAGCCTATAAATATGGGACTTCAGATACAACTAAGAGTACACATTTTGTTAAAAAATTCTCTCTATTATTTTTTAGTTCATTTCATGGTTTTGTGTGGCTAGATTATTTTTCTTAGTTTAAGTGACTAAAGCGATCAAGATTAATATACTGTAAGATCTAATTTGTTTTAATTGTTCAATTTATATTTTGAGTATTGAATATTCTTTTGTGCTTAATTTTTATGAGTGATTTGTTTAATTGCTAGGGAGATCTACTAGTTTATTATTCGCATTAATCTATTACTATTTGTGAAGCAATTATAATTAATAATTATTTTACATATCAAAATATTATTATATCTTATGAAGAATGTTCATCTAAATTAAATACAAACGCGTAACTTGTGTTGTTTAGTTTAACGATTTCTCTAATTCTTAAAGTTGCTATTAAATTAAATCTTTAACATGTGTCGGGGGTTGTTTAGTAGTAAGAATAATTTAGAACGCGTGTGTCTATTTAACTAAAATTAAGGAGAGAGGAAAAAAATTATTTCACCTGCGAGTAGTTATTCCTATGGTAAATATTCATAATATTAATTGATTTCTTTAATTAAAAACCTACAATTTTGATTTATAAAATATAAAATTAAATTAATTATTATCTTTAGGACCGACTCTTACTTGCATTACTATATAAATATTTTTCTAAAATAAGATTTTATTTTTAAGTACTTACGACACTACACTAATATTTAAAAAAATACATAATATAATGCTATTAACTAATAAATTATTTCTAAAATTTAATCGTACTTTGCATGGATTGTCATGCCTGTGATTAAATAGTTCCAAGGGATCCCCATGGATTTTGGGCCCATAATGAGTTCCAAAGTCTCTAGTTTCTCCAGAAAATAAAGGCATTCAATTATAATATGTAAGGACAGTAATACCCCTCTCGAATAATTGGATTAGGTAATTAAAAAGCTGCAAAACACTGAGGAATAGGCTGGAAAGCAGAATCAATAAAATATAAAAAACAAAGTCGCAAACAATATAATTTTCTAGATGGGCAAAAGTAGGAATACATGTGTACATGACCCCACCAAACAACTTTTCAAAATCCAGCTTTATTCGGCTAGGATTCAGTTGGATTCTCTTTTTAGTCCTCTAATTATAAATAAAGAATTTGGTGTGCCTCCCTCTACTCCTGCAATGCCTTTAGAGATTTTAATTCCTTTCACCTTTTTCTTATTTGTTTGCTCAAAAGATTTTAAGTATCTTCTTAAAATATCCTACTGTTACTAAAATATGTAATTAAAAAAAGAAGAGCTATATGTTGTTTTAAAAATCGAATATATAAATTATCTTCGTAAATTGACTGAGCGATCAGAATTATATAATTTCTTGCATTATATTGCGTAATGAACCCTTAATAAGTGTTTTTTTTTTATAAAATTTAAAATTTTATTTTTCGTTTCTTTCCACGACCTCCTTATAAATTCCAAACATAACAACATAAATAGTTCAACATATTTATATTAGGAGGTATTTGACAGTTTTAAACTAATTTAATTTTCAGCGACGGGACCAAATATAATTTTAACATTGGCCATACATCACATGTGTAGGAGGAGGTTTCTCCATACGCGACCATTCAGTCTGTTTGCCAAGGAACTTTTAATTTACTTGCCCTTAACTATTTGTCTAATCTCGTTTCTTTTTAGGATTGAGACCGAACCCACAAACGCCTTTATTAATGCTGTTGTAAATGGACATTAATGGATGGATATAACTCCACAAGTATTTTATTTGTAACTAATTTTATCTCGTATCTTTATTTGTATTCTCGTATAATATGTATTTAAAAATGAATATTTATAATTGAGTATAAAAGAAATTTATTTTTTCGGTACATGTGGTACATGTGTTGATTCTAATTTTATTGAGATGGACTTGAATCTGTAATCTTATATAATAATAATAATAAAATCTTATTAGTTGAATATCACCTTTAGCCGGCTAACAACAATTACTTAGGGTGATGAGGCTCTGTCACAAAATGTGTTTCCAAAAATGCCCCCAAGTTTTGAATATTTCATATTATGTATGTCTTCCTATCTTTGTCCTCCAACCTGAAATTTACGCTTACAATTAATGATTTTAAGTATAAATTACCCACACAGTGGTTGTATTAAAGGGTTTAGCATTAGGCATGCACAGAGACCCATTTGAGCTAGTTTTGGATACACCTGATTTAACCAAACTAGACCCAATTCCAAAGTCCGGTCAAATTAGGTCAATCCAAAGCGGACTTTATGCAAATATGAATGGATTAATTTGGGCCCGCAGGCTTGGGAGTGGGTTTCGAACTTTGTAAGGTCTGCTTCTTTTTTTTCTCTCACTTTTTAACGCTTTTAATAAATTTCTTCCCTTATTTTTCTTTTGAAAAAAATATAAAAGTAAGATAAAATTAAAATATAAGTTATCTCTTAATTAGTGAGATATTTTATAATATATTACATAGATTGATAAAAGTTAATAATAAATATTATGGTTCAGATCAAGTTTCGAGTTAGACATTTTTAAATAAGGTTCATAAAATTTATTGGGTATAAAATAATGTTTAATTCAAGTTTGTTTAGTTATCGAGTCAGGCACAATCTCGAATCGAGCTCGAACAGTTTGAATTTTTCTAGCGAATATGATCTAAGTATCAATAGAAAATTACAATTTGAAGAGATTCGAATAATTTATAGAACTTTAAACTTTGCTCATATTCGAATCGAACTTTTAATCGAATGAGTACGAATCGAGCTCGAACTGTTTGGTTCATTTTACTGCCTTATGTTATGTTTGAATTGAAAAAATAAAATAATAGAATAAAAAAAAAATAAAAATAAAAAGTGAAATAATTTATTTTATTCTAATAAAACAATCAAACACAAATTTTTTACTTCATAAAAATAAATCCTTTTATTTCCATCTTAGTTCCCCCGATTTGAACGTAAGATACCGTTGATGTTGCCAAAAAGAATTTTAGACGTTTTTGTTCTGTAATAAAGCTAAAGCTAGTTCTTAATTTGAGGGATCAATGGACCCCATTTTCTTGGACGTGGAGGCAATAAATATGGCATGGCAACTCATTCGTGCTGGAGCTCTACTGTCCTTCTATTGTGGTATCATAATTAATCAGCAATATAATACTCCTCCTTAATAACCTCCGCTAAATCCGTTCATATTATTTAATTTGAGTTTAATACTCCTATCCAAATTTAATTTTCTTTAATTTAATTCTCCCATATTCCTCAAACTTTAATCAGGAAACAAAGGAAAAGTTGGTGTCATATGTGTCGAGGTATATAGCCACTAAATACAAGTGATACATTTATAAAAATAACTATTTTTAATTAAATTGTGTCATATTTTTAAATGCTATATAGGATGATTATTTTGATTAAAATTAACTTACTTTCTCTCTCCCATATTTTTTCTCTAATTTTCCTATTCTATTTTTTTACCCATTTTAAAAAATATATATTAATTACACATATATAATTGGGGTTTAATTAAGCAAAAAAGAAGAGAGATGAAAAAAACAAAAAAAATAACACTTACAAGTAATAATTATTATTATTATTATTATGTCGGTCCTTAATTTTATATCTTTTTCATTTTCTCTTAGCATTAAATTAAAATTTTAGTATTTTTTAAACATTCAAAAATTAGAGTTTATTTTCGAACTTAATTTTTTAATATGCAATATATTATCAGTTTCTATGAATGATATTCTTTTATTTTTGTTGAAAAATTGACAAATGTAAAGATTTGTACATAATTGACATACAAAGGCATAATATTTCAAAATTATTTTGTAAAAATAATTAAATATAAATCCCAATGTCAAAAATAAAAAGATTAACATAAAATAGGATTCCCCTTTCCAAAAGTTGGGAAATGGGAACATACCATTAATTTCAGGGTCAATTATTAGTAGTACTACTTTTTTTCAAAATCAATTATTAGCAGTACTTTCTTCTTCTTTTTTAATAAAAAAAATCTGAAAAGAATAGAAATAATATTATTTTAAAAAATAAATAAATTACAGTACGTTGGTTTTAACAAATAAATAAATTAAAATTATTTTTTTGTCAATTAATGCCACAGAGCGAATGTCGGAACAGCGAAGTCGCGTCCTATAAATTTACCCGTCACCCCTTCGCCTTCCCTCTCATAACTCATCACTTCCCGCCTCCCAAAACCCTTGTTTCTCTCACTAACTTCCATACATCAAATTTAGAGATAGAATGGGCGGCTGTGCGACCAAACCAACGGACTTGAAGGCTGATACGGAGGAGTTTCTGGCGCCGGCGCCGGAGGAGAATGCTTACACTGTTATCGAGACCAAGGAGGTTTTGGCTGTTGACGGTGAAAAGCTCCGATCTCTCAGCAATTTGTTCAAGGAGAAGGAGGTAAAATAATTTATATCGGCTTTCGTGTTAGAAGGGTTATGTATTAGTAGTAATTTCTTATTATTTTTTATTAATTGGTGAATAATTGTAGGTTTTTGTTTTTTGATTTTGATTGAACTATGCTAAACATGTTTGTTAGTATTTTGGTTTTAAATGATTTGGTAGTATTTTGTAGTGAATGAAAAAGGGGAAATTGTATGAAATTGAATTAAGATGGGAAGGATGAACTTAAGAGAATTACTTTCCCTTGTGTATTTGGTTGACATGATATTTGTCAAAAACGTACCAAGTTTTAAACTTTCCCAGTTTCCAAAATCCAGCCTATAGTTGATCTAGGATAGTAGTTATGGTGGAAAAAGCAGTTTCCTTGACAATCAAACACACACTAGATGTAAGGAAATAATTTCCTTTTTCTTTTTCCTTTTCACTTTTCACTTTTTTCCTGCATACAAGTGCGTAGTACGTGCTTTGGACGGTGTGTTTTTAGTGGTAAGAAGTTTGAATGCACAAGGAGATATGGTATACGAAAGAATAAACAGAGTTCATGGAACTGAGTTTAGCGGGAGTTAATGCAAGCTGGTCCAGCTCATAAATTTTGCCTAATGTCCTGTTGGCATCTCAAATCTATCCCAAGATTCTTGTGACTCTTTGTTCAAACTTCTCCATGTTAAATGTATCTTTGAGCTATATGATAACCTAATTGTTCTGGTTAGAATCTTTTGTAATAGGAGAATCCTGGACAGCCACCTTTAAACAATGTTGGATCTTTATCTCATAACAAAAAAACAACTCATATTTGGGACCAGCCACTTGTATGTTCCTCTTTGTTTTTGTCCCTACTGTTTTTTTCTTGGTTGTTTCTAGCTGTTGTGAAATGTGACAGGTAGTATTGTTTTAGGACTGTCTGCCTTTTATTGCTTTCTCTGTATTTATATCCCTTTGAGGCTGTGTTACATTTAGTATTCAAAATACGTCAAGTACCTGTGTCTGCCACTTTGTACGAGGAGAAGGGTTATTTGTTCAGGAATTCAACTATAAATTTTTGTAATATCTAAGTGGGAGTGTGGGACAGGTGATATTGTTTGGTATATATGCACACCTCTTCTCTTTCTAATAATTGAGGTTAAATGAGTGCCCTGGTATTTAATTTTTAATCCAGCACTGAGCCACCAAATACTCCTTTTACTGTGAGAATGAGGTATTTGGGTAAAATTTTTTTTGAGTATTTTCATGCTTACAAATGCTGTCAATGCTGTGAAAATATGTTTAAATAAAGGCAGTAGGTATGTAGAAAGACATTTCACAACAATGCAGGAAAGGTAGTGCTCACACATTTAGCAAGAAATGCCCAACAATATAATATTAAGAGAGAATGTCAAGTTTTAACCTTTGAATCTGTATTTATTTAGGTTCATAACCTCTTAGCCTGAAATTATCAGATACCTAGTATATGGAAAGTAACCATTGCTAAATAGCATCAAGACCTCCTGGCTTAATTGTTAAGCTCTGCTGAATGCTCATTTTGACAATTTAGGTAGGTTTATAAAACAAACTACCTCAACTGTGCTAAGGCTTTTGTGTCATCTTATACCCAAATCTGCTTATTTGGTCAACAGGGCATTTTGTATACATGTATCTGATTTTTTGCCATCCGTTCCAAAATATTAGAGCAAAATATTTTTAGTTTTGTTCCAAAATAAATGAGTAAAATAACTCTTGAAAGTATAAATGCACAAGCGAGTGTCTCATTTCTCAAGAGAATAAGCTATCCCCTTAATATTTACATTTTTAGTAAGTTGCTCGTATATTTTGGCACGAAGGTAGTAATTATTTTACCAGAATCCTTGTATGATATTCGGGATTAGCTGAGTATTACTTTATTACTGACCCAAGAAGCTCTTCTTAATATTTTCTAGACCCAAAGTAGGCTTTACAAAAAAATCAATTGTTTGACCATTCCGTTCCAGTATTATGTCTATATCCATGTATTAATTGATTGATTCTGTAGCAGAGTGAAGAAGGGAAGGACTCTACTGAAATTGACAAGACGTCAGAGGCAGTGAAAGAAGAGGCACGTGAGGCTGATTTACCTGAAACCAAGACACCAGAAGTTGAGAAAACTGAAACTTTGGTAGAAAAAGTATCCACACCACCGATTGTTGATGCTCCTATTGAGGTGGAAGTAGAAAAAGTAATTGAAGTTGCACCAGCTACTGATAAGACTGAAACTTTGGTAGAAAAAACATCCACGCCACCAATTGTTGATGCTCCTCTTGAGGTCAAGACAGAACAAGTAACTGAAGTAGCACCAGTTACTGATAAGACTGAAACTTTGGTAGAAAAAACATCCACGCTATCAATTGTTGATGTTCCTGTTGAGGTGGAATTAGAAAAAGCAATTGTAGAAGCAGCTACTGATAAGACTGAAACTTTGATACAAAAAGTACCCATACCACCAATTGTTGATGCTCCTGTTGAGGTGGAAGCAGAACAAACAATTGAAGTAGCACCACCTACTGTTAAAACTGAAACCTTAGTAGAAAAACTATCAACACCAGTGGTTGATGCTCCTGTTAAGGTTGAAGTTGAAAAAGAAATTCAAGTAGCACCAGCTACCGAGAGCCAAAAACCCGAGGCAGTTGAGAAGAAAATTAAAGAACATGTAGGAGCTGTAGAAACCCAAAAGCCTGAATCACCCGAGATATCTGTTGAAAATAAGCAAGCTACAGAGTTGGAAAAAACAGCTGAATTATCAGAAGAGAAGAAAGATGAAGATAAGCAATCTTTAGAGATCCCAGAACCTAAAGCTGAAGAAGAAAAAGTAGTCACTGAAACCCAAAAGGTTCCTGAGGAGAAGACAACAGAGAACTGAAGTGCTTGCTGAAAATGTCAAACCATAATACATAAGTATTTGAAGATAATATCCGTAAGGAAGAAGTTTTTTTAGTTTTTTTTTTTTGCCTTTTTCTTGGAGAGTTGTTTACAGGAGGTGAGAACTGATGCTACAGGGTGTTACTATGAAGAAACTTGTTTCTATTCTTTGTTTGTTGTCATTTCCATTTCCTTTCAAGTTTTCAGATGTTACTAGTTTTCCAGTTTTATTCCGCTCATTTAAACATATAGTTTTGTTAGTTAAATTATACAGTTTTGTGTTTTCCAGTTTCTAGTTCTCGTCTTTACGTCATTTTGTGTTTTCTCAGTACAGCACGTTGATTTTGGAACGGGTTGATATACGAGCAATGGGAAAAACATGAATGTAAAGTAAATGAAACTGCATTGTCGTCTTTGCCTATGTTTTGAACAATCTGTAGAAGGGAAACCATTGTCCTCGTTATAATTCACATCTGTTTGCCTGTTATAAATTCTTGTATCTGCAGATTTCTTAAATTCACCATGTTCATGTTGGGCGAGGAAAGTTTAAAACTCAATATCTGGTGCATCACACTGCAGTTGTAGTTTACAACTGTCATTTCATCAGCCTCAATAAAGTATTCACTACTTACCAGTGCTTCTCAGTTGCACCTGCCTCTGCTGATTTACTAAGGTATGTCATTACTTTTCTCTTGCTCTACTAGCATTTCAGAGCTTCACATTTCAAATATAAGACGTATCAATGTTGTCGAAATGAATTTGGTCAAAAAGACTGAATAAAAACGATGTACTATAAGACGATTAAAAAAAACTGAATCTCGTTTGGCCCCTCTGTTCATGACATTGTGATAACATATTGATGTTGTACTAATTTTATGGGGTGGAAATTAGATGAGTTTCCGTTTGAAAAGGTAGCAAGGTTAAACCATCTTGTTTTTTTATTTGTTTTTGTTTAATTTAAAAAGTGAAATTTGATGATTTATGCTATATGATATTCAACTTCAGACTGCTATTTAACCTAAAATTTGATCCTTCATGTTTAAAATTTAACGCTTCACTAATTTCTCCGCTCGACCTTAATGGAATAGCAGCTTTAGTCCTTTTCAGCTCCTCGCGTTTTCCCCACAACAGTGTATAAACCGGCGATGATCAGCACGGACCCTATAACACTATCAAACATGCAAAATATAAGAATCAATACGGAGATCGTACACATGAAAATACTGCATAAAAATTGAAAGAAAAATAAAACGTAGCTTTTCAAACAGAGCTGCTAGGCTTGTCATTGAGGTAGGTAATAGAGGTCAAGCTCCATTTACAAAGGAGAAACTATACTCTTTTAAGTAATTTGAGTGTTCAAC